>VIBL01000520.1:0-64719 GCA_008271625.1 Lutraria rhynchaena
ATGCACTTTCATTTGTCATAGATTTAACCACTAGTTGGTTGGATATTAAATAACATGATCTGGAGTCCATGATTTTACTAAGATTGTCCTCATCCTCATAATTTCAAGATCCTGTTAATTTTGCTCAAACCAACATTGGCTATGACCCAGATTCCAATGCCAGTGACAAGGTACATGTATTATCTATTGCATGCTTTTTTCCATGATGACCCCTGTATGGCTTACCTCATTGTTTCATTTATGTATTTTAGCTGATTGAGCATTATTTAAATACTAAAACATGTCAATGCTGTAAATATTTTGATCATATCTTAATTAGTATGCAATGACAGATCCGAAGCAACCATCCGAATGTAACATTTTTGCATTCACAAGCAAATGAACAGTAAAAATGGGTTTCCAGGGTGGGAAACTTCTGAAAAATTTGTCTTACTACGCAGCCAAAAGACAACCATCACAATAACATATTTTGCATAGGGATAGCAGGATTTTAAAGATAAAACATTCTGTCTTCACAAAGATTTGTTTATAAAATGGCACCCTGGTTAGCATGTCTTAGCCATCTTGACCATATCTTATTTGTTAATACCATCAGTAATACTTCCAGGTTACTATATTTTTATGTAAAGTAGTACATATTTAAATTCCTTGGTTTTCAAGCATTGTTATGTTGTCAAGCACCTTAATTGATGTTTCAAAGAAGGATTTTTCCAATGAAGTGAGTGCTAAGTAAACACTTGGTGTATAGGTTGAACATTTGTCAAATGGAATTTTATAGTGCTATGCCAATTACTTGACAAATAACAAAAACATTGATGATATTAACCTTGATGTATCCCAATATCTTATTAATGATGAACATGGGAACTTTTAGACATTGTATATTAGACAGGGTTAGCTTTTGAAAAAGCTAGAAAGCCACTTGCTTGATCCTTGTCTCCCTTATAAAATGGAGACAAAGAAGTCAAGGAGATTTCAAGAAGGAAACTGTTTAGGATGAAACTATAATACGACCATATCATATTTAGAAGGCTATTGGCGCAAAGTATGCATAAATGTCAAAGAATGGGTAGAATGTCTATGAGATATTATATAACTTTTTGCTTGTGTTAGCAACAATCTGAGTAAGGACAACAAACACAATAATAATTATGAAAACAACCTTAATAAGTTCACTAAACAAATCGGGAAGACCTTTAGAAGCTCAATTGATAATGTATGCAAAATGTCTGAACAGAAACACCTCAGTAGTAAAATCACCTTATTGATCACATGCTATGAGTATATTTCTAAGCACCAAATCCTGGTCACAGCAGGTCATTCCCTTCTATGAAAATTTAACAAGAATATCAACTTTCCTTCATATGTGGAAAAATTGTTGTTCTTAGTGAAAGAGTAAGTTAGTACTGGTTAGAATACAGTCCAGGAAAACTGGTTAGGTGAACTAGCCACCATATACAACTGAAAAATTGTTGAAAAATGGCTTTAAACCAATTGAAAAAAAATTATATGCAATCATGCATTCAGTATTTTGGTTTCTTAACTTGGTCTTTCTTTGAGTATAAGTTCTCAGTCCTTTAAACTAACGCTTATAGATTTTCTAAAATCATGCAGCCAAGTCTGAAAGATGGAAGCTTTGACTTTGATTTGTTGTACAACTAATAAGAATACAATGAAATAAAAACTATTTTCATAATTTTGACAAAGTTCACATTGTGTAAAAACATATTTTTATAAGATGTACTACCAGTATACATGCACATTATGTTGAGGATTCATTATTGATACCTGAATTTTAAAAATCAGTTATCAGTGTGAACATAAAGCTAGAGCAAGTTGGGATAAGCTTTCAGCATGACCTATTTTGTTCAATTCGAATAGCTCTAAGGTTGAGAGGAAACTTATGACCAGAAAATAAAAGTGACATTTACGGTTACCTGACAGACCCTGTTTTTAGCTCACGAGAACTGAAGGTTCAGGATGAGCTGTTAGGATGGGTAGGTGGATGCTCTGGCGTCCGTCGTCCGTCTTCTGTCAACAATGGTCTTCTCCTCAGAAACTACCAGTCAGATTTACTTCAAATTTGCTGTGCAGAAGCCTTTTGACGTTCTAATTGCAATTTGCTCATATTGTTCGGGTTGACCGCTTTTAGGGGTCACTAGAGCTAAAAATAGAAAAACCTTTAATCATCTTCTCATAAACCAATGGATGGATCATCACCAAACTTGGTCTGTAGCATCCTTATATGGACTTTTATCAGATTTGCAAAAAAAATTGGTCGGCTCCTTTTAGGGGCCGCTAGAGCTAAAAATAGAAAAACCTTTAATCGTCTTCTTCTCATGAACCAATGGATGGATGATCACCAAACTTGGTCTGTAGCATCCTTAGATGGTCCTTTTTCAAGTTTGCTCAAATAGATTTGGTTGACTCCTTTTTAGAGCTCATATTGTTCCGGTTGACCGCTTTTTGGGGTCACTAGAGCTAAAAATAGAAAAAACCTTGAATCATCTTCTTCTCATGAACCAACGGATGGATGATCACCAAACTTGGTCTGTAGCATCCTTAGATGGTCCTTTTTCAAGTTTGCTCAAATAAATTTGGTCGACCCCTTTTTAGAGCTAAAAATAGAAATACCTTAAAATGACTCTCATGTTTCTATCGATGGATTATTACCAAACTTGGTTTTTAGCATCTTTAGATAGTGTTCTATCAGATTTGCGAAAATAAAAATGGTTTGCCCCAATTAGGGGCCGCTAGATTTAAACATAGAAATACCTTAAAATGACTTCTTTTCATGAACCAGTGGTTGAATCATTACCAAATTTGGTCTGTGGCATCCTTCAGTCATCACGAATATTCTTTTGTAGTATCCTTTGATGGTCCTTTATCAAGTTTATTACTGTTCCCCATTATTTGCCCACAAGTGTACCTTTATTACCTTTTTAGTTACAAGTTAATTAATATTTTTTCTGGTGAGCGATGCAGGGCCATCATGGCCCTCTTGTTTTGTTTTTTGGGGGGCTTACCAAATCCTAAGTACAAAAAATATTTGAGGATGGGTCATACCTCCAAGATATGAGAGGTATGTTCAGAATAACAATTAGTTTAGTTCTTAACCATCTAACCAGTGTTCCTGGATTCTGTACCTATACTTTAATACTGCAAGAAACGGTCAACTTCTCTTATTATCTCGTCTTAGGAGTCATAGTATGAAATTTGCTGCTTGTTCTGAATTGAAATCACTATAAAACATTTTATTTGATATTGATATATAACTATAGTTGTTAAATGTGGGTTTTTCCATCATTAATCTTACATATTCCTGTTTTTTTCCCATCTTTGTCAGTTTTATTTATTCTGTAACCTGTACACTGATCCTTACTTAATCCTTCTCGTCACTCTGTCAATCTGATGATAGCTGAATTTCGCATATGTATGATATCATGCTTTGTATAGAGTGCCACTTTGTCTGGTGATTGGGGGGGGGGGGGCTAAATTCTATCATATATTTGTATGATATTTTAACTCTATAGTTTAATGCATGTCTAACATATTAATACCCCACAAATAGGACCCCAGCATTGCCAGAGTCTATTGACTATAAGCATTTGTACATTTTTACAAAATTGCTGAAGCCTCAGTTGTCACCTTATGATATTTTTGGCATTGTTAGGTATTTACCAGATAACATATGCAAATGACTCATGAATGGCTTGTGAAAATATTTTCGTAAGTAATTCTGATGGATTTTAGAGTCAGTCCATGAAACTAATGATGACTCCTGCATTGGCTTAATTAATTATTTTGCCGCTGTTTTCCTTTCTTTCTTTCTGTTATGAATAACACAATGCGACAAATTCATCATTAAAGGTAGCCAGTATGTAAAGACTGTTATGAAGCAATCAGAAGAAAGTCTGTTGACCTATGAAAAGTGCATTGACTTCTGAGCTGTGTCACAATTTGCTTATAACCAATTTTGGTCTCTGATTATGTACTGTATGCTAATATGAGAATCAAAGTTATTGAAGTAATGAAGCATTGATGTGCCTAATTTCCTACTTACTAGTAATGAAAACCATAGAACATTTGGTTAGTTTCAATTTGCAGAATTTAATACTTTTTTTAATTAGGTAGCTCAAAATTTGTTGTCCCCTTGAGAAAACCGTATCAATAGGAATTGATGTCTGCACTGTTTTGTCTATTATATAAACACATCAAAAGCTCCATAATAAAATCACATTTAGGACAAGAAATGGCCACAAAATTGAGATTGTCTCTTATCAGGTTCAAATATAAAGGAAAATTTTGAAAACATTGTTACAATGAGGTGATCATAATATTGAAGCGGTCGCTAAGTGAGGTTTTACTGTAGTAGACTTATACATGGTAAATTAAGTCAACAAAGTCAGATAATTTTATCATGTGAGATATATTAGCACAATAAGGGACCAATTTAAGGGGTCATTGTCTTACATTATCCCAGTTTCAGTGTATATGGAAAATATACGAAAAGGTTTAAATCCAGAGTGTACTGAGTAATAGGTTCAAATAATCAGCTAATTATTCTTATTAGACTGTAATTTCCCTAATGGTTCTCCTTCCCCACCCACACATTCATTGGAAGTGTGTGTGTGTGTTTTGAGCGCATGTGACTTACATTTATGCTGATATGGGTAGACCTATATATACAATCCATATTGTGATATACTATTTCAACATCTTTAATGACCATTGACTAATACAGTCGACTCTCGTTATGGTGAAGTTGGTTAATATGAATATTCCGTTATGGCGAAGTATTTTTTAAGTCTCCATATTTTCCTTCTTAAAGTATATAAAATTCTGTCAGCTGAGACGAATTTTGCTCTCGAAATTTTTTGTTATGTTGAACTTATTTTGAAATCCAAATGATCGATTTTGCACCTAATTAGTGTTGTTTATTACCAAGTCAGACAATATTATACACTTGTCCTAAATGTCATTCACATCTCGCTGACCGTACAATTTGTTGGATTTAATTTTTAGTCAATAACAATAGGGAATTTGTTATTGTTTACTCTTAAATGCCAACATATCATCATATGTA
Organism: Lutraria rhynchaena; assembly: GCA_008271625.1. NCBI lineage: Eukaryota > Metazoa > Mollusca > Bivalvia > Venerida > Mactridae > Lutraria > Lutraria rhynchaena. The sequence continues at coordinate 5,087 of VIBL01000520.1, forward strand.
ACTTAATAGCAGACAAAATGCATAGATTTGTAAAACATGTCATAATGAGCGATATTGTAGTTTTGTATATTTTAGCACACCTAAACACATAGTGCTCGGTGAGCTATAGTCATCAGTCAGTCTACTCTGGCCTCTGGTGTTGATCGTCCACCTGGGGGGGTTGTTAATGCTCTAGTGGTCACACTTTTGAGCGAATCTTCATCAGACCTGGTCAGAATGTTTGTCTTAGTGATATCTTGGACAGGATCGAACATTGGTCATCTGGGGTCAAAAAGTAGGTCACCAGGTCAAATCATTGGAAAACCTTGTTAACGCTCTAGGGGTTACAGTTTTGATTGAATCTTCACCAAACTTTGTCAAAATGATTGATTAAATGACATCCTGGTTGGGTTAGAACATGGGTCATCTGGGGTCAAAACCTAGGTCATCAGGTCTAATCCTAGAAAAATCTTGTTAATGCTCTAGGGGTCACAGTTTTGATTGGATCTTCACTAATTCTTTATAAATTTATAATTACATTGATATCTTGCTTATGATCAATCATAGGTAATCTGTGGTCAAAAACTAGGTCACCAGGTCAAATCATAGAAAAACTTTGTTAACGCTTTTGGGGGTCACAGTTCGGATCTTCACCAAACCTAATCAAAATGCTTGTCTTAATGATATCTTGGACAAGTTTGAACGTGGGTCATCTTGGGTCAAAAAGTAGGTCACCAGGTCAAATCACTGGAAAACCTTGTTAACCCCCCAGAGGTCGCAGTTTTGATTGGAGGTTCACCAAACCACGTCAAAATGATTGTTACAATAATATCTTGGTTAAGTTTGAACATGGCTCATCTGGGGTCAAAAAACTAGGTCACCAGGTCAAATCATAGATAAACCTTGTTTACACTCTAGGGGTCACAATATGGATTGGATCTTCACCAAACCTTGTCAAATTGATTGTCTTAAGCATATCTTGGTGAAGTTCGAACATGGTCATCTTGGGTCAAACACTAGGTCACCAGGTCAAATCATAGAAAAACCTTGTTAACACTCTAGGGGTCACAGTTTTGATTGGATCTTCGCCAAACCTTTGTTAAAATGCTTGTCTTAATCACATCTTGGATAAGTTTGAACATGGGTCATCTGGGGTCAAAAACTAGGTCACCAGGTCAAATCTCAGGAAAACCATAGAAGTTGCAATCTTTACTCTGGTTGAGCGAAAAAGGGCCATCTTGGCCCTTTTGTTTACTTGTAAATAAAACAACTGAAATATCACAACCAAGTAATTCTTAAAACACATAACAATTATCATGAACTTGTGATTTTAACAATGACAAAATATCTAATAAAATATTTGTCTGACGTTTATGTGGAATTTCATTAAGACAAAGTACTTTTTCGAGCCCGAAAAAAATTGACATAACGAGGGTTGACTGTAAAGTTTTGAAATGGGTAGAAATATACACAATTCATATTGTAATATATTGTTAAACACCATTAATAACCATTGGGAAATACAATTTTGATATGCATAGACCTATATACAATTCATATTGTACTGTTTCAACATCACTTATAACCTTTGACCAATACATTTTACAACTTCATTGTGCTACTTGTTTGTATTCTTTGATTCAAAATATTTTTTTTATTTTGTGGCTGACATTTTCATCAAATCTGCTAATCCGAACATTTTCGCAGCTGATTTAAGTTGATGAAGTGGTAACTAATCCTCGTTTTTGTAGGTGTAAACTAAGTACTGTTGCATTTCAAATCTGCTTAAAATGTTATTACATGTAGTACGTCTTAATGGTATTTAGCACTGATTGAAAAATATGATTGCTATTAACTTTGGACTTTTTTCTGCTTTGTTAATGAGCCCTTGATGAATAATTATTTGAGTTATTAGAACAGCTATACCTCGGCCACAACACAATAGCATGATCATTAATTTGATGATATTAAAATAATCTACTCAGATGTGTTAATGATTAAATATTTGTATGACATCTTAGTACTATGGCTTATGTAGTGGACTACATTATTTTCTTTGATTTGTTTGGTTTAATGCCGATGTAGTTGTTTAATAAATTCTAGGTGTTAATTCATTGGATCTTCATGAAACTTTATAAGAATGTTTGTATTATTGATCTTGTGAAATTTTGCGGATATGGGTCATCTCTAGTCAAAAACTAGGTCACTAGGTCAACACACCAGAAAACCTTGTTAATGCTCTAGAGGTTGCAATTTTGATTGAATCTTCATTAAACTTTGTCAGAAGGTCTGTTTTAATAACATCTTGGTCAAGATCGAACATTGGTTATCTGGGGTCAAAAACTAGGTCACCAGGTCAAATCATAGAAAACCTTGTTAACACTCTAGGGGTCACAGTTTTGAGTAGATGTTCGCCAAACCTTGTCAAAATGCTTGTCTTAATGATAACTTGGACAGGTTGAAATATGGGTCATCTGGGGCCCAAAACTAGGTCACTAGGTCAATCTTTGGAAAACCTAGTTAACCCTTTATTGGTCTCAGTTTTGATGAGAGGTTCACCAAACCTCGTCAAAGTGATTGTCAGAATGTTTGTATTAATGATATCATGAACAGGTTTGAACATGGGTCAACTCAGATTAAAAAGTAGGTCACCAGATCAAATCTTAAGAAAACTATAGAAGTTGCAATCTTTACTCAGGTGAGTGAAAAAGGGCTATCTTGGCCCTCTTGTTTCTAGAAGAATCTTCTTATCCGCATTCAAGTATAGAGCATGCCTAATCAAACATTAAACATCTTTCAGAATTTTCATTCACAAATTTTCTACATGTATTGTTAAAGTATCAAATATTTGCTAATCCATGTTACTCCCTTTAGGCATCTAAGCTTAAAAAGTACCTGGTCTCTGCTAACCCAACTGACTATTTTTTTCTGCCAACCTTTCTTTGCTTTTTAGGGTCAGTTAATTTTTAATTACAAATATTCTCATTATCATATGAACTATATCAGTGTGCCCATACCATGTGACTTTTTGATAATACTGCAAGAAAATTTTATCAAAACCCAGATCCATATCTCAAAGGTCAAGGTCACACTTTTGGTTTAGAGGGAAAACATTGGCATGTTTAACCTGGTCTGGACTGTAAAAAAACAATATCACCATTTGGTGACTTCTAGTTTAATTATATCCATATTAATGGTAATTATGCTGAAATTATGCTTGTCTAGAGCAAACCTCAAAAACTATTGAAGGCATTGATATGGTTCTTCACATATGGGTAGGACGTGCTGTGACAAAGAACAATAACTTTATTTTGTCCCATTTTCTCCCCTTTTCTGTTGAAATTATACTTGCCTGGAGCACGAGATACATGAAGTATTGAGATGAAACTTAATACATTGCAATAAATGATAGGAACAGTACTGACCAAGAATCGCAACTATTACTTACCCATTCTTAAATAATCTCCCCTTTTGTATTTATATTATTATCGTCTAGAGCATACCTAATAAACTATTGAAGCTTCACACTGGCTCATTAATTTTGCAACTGTTAATCATGTGATCATAATACCGCGAAAATTTTCCTGAAAAAGAAGCCATTGCCCTCATCCTACTAGGAAATACAACTTCTGATTACTTTGAACTTCCGAACAATGTCAGTGCTTTCAGAGCTTTGATCTATCCTATGGTTTTATAGTACATGTATAATGCATTGTGTGAGAACATGAGGCATGATACATCACCAAACATTTTAATACTTTTGCTATTAGACACCTTAGGGTTGGTGCAAAGAAATAGGGACAGGTAAGTGAAGGTTAACACAACTTTGTTTTGGCCTCATCAGATAGTTTCATTGAAAAGGACTTCATATATGTGTAACATTGAGTCATATTATGTAACCATTTGGTCTTTGATTAGGTATGTGTCACAGGAAAGATAACTCTGTATAGAGGTTGATATTTATGATGCAGTTGGATCATAAATAAGCTGCTTGCAGAAGAATTAAACTAAGACAATATGCATTTCTTATCATTAATATGCTTACATCATTCCGCAGTTAGATAAATACATACCACAAATAGTTAAAGTTTTTTATCATTGATTTATGACTTATCTCTGTCTAGGTTATCTTGTCCTAGACCGAAAAAAAACTATTGCCCTATAATATCTGTTAGAGTATCCTTGTATAGCCAGGTGTTAATTCATAATCATGATTACATTGTCAATATAGGTTAATTGTGGTATTGTATGATGGTATATAAATCATAATACTTGAGAAAAAATATCAGATACTCTGATCTTCAAAAATCTAATTAATATGATTTGTCATTGTTTACCATCAGTTACAACTACCAGGCAATAATACTTCTTTAGAGACAGGAAACTGCGTCTGTAAATCACAATTAATCCGTCATACAGGGACATAGGAGATATCGTACTGTCTGAACTTTGTTGCTCTAACTTAGCTCTTCAACTAAACCTGAACTGTTTGTTTATGTAATTGTCCTTGTCATCTTCTGTATTATATGACATTTGTGCTTTACCCGAGGTATGATAAAGAACAATGAGGTCTATCAGTGTTCCCACTCACTTCTGAAATTGGGGGTATGCTTACCCCTTAAGTCTCAAATCTTGGGGTAAGAGAAGTATTTTGGGAGGGTATGAACATTTTTTTAAAAAAATATATGTATGCGCATACATCGTAATGGGTGTTTCCAGAAAATCAGCGATTCATCACTAAATATATTCGTATGTGTACTATCTTGCACCAGATCAAAATGTGTTGCGGGATTTCCAATTTTATTGCGGGATTTACGCAAGATTTTTAGTGAATGGGAACACTGTCTGCTTGAAAAAAGTAGGGACATGTATCCCCAGCTCTCCTGTATCTCCTCTCCTCTCTTAGGGGGCAAGGGGGCTCTGAAATGACCATAGCTGTTGAATAGGCCTTTAAACAACAGACAAAACAGGCTGACAAACGTCTGTATTATATCAGTATCTGTAATAATGTTGTCTTAAATTCAGTATTGAAAAAAGGATCTTTTTTATGGATATCATTAGCAAAAGCTTATGGTCTGCTCTTTCCATAGATAGCAGTATGTCTGTGTAAGAAATTTTTGGGTTCAAAACCCATGTAAGCTGTAAATTTCTCATGTCAGTATGATGTAATTAAATTAATCAAAATGTTGCATAGTCGTTTGTTTCCCACCTCACATTCACATATCATGGGAAAAACAGCAGCTACTTAAAGAATGTGGAGGAGAAGGTACACACTGTTTGGTAGCCCAAGAGTACTAGTTAAGACAATTGTTCACTCCACATTGCATTAGCAAAGCTAATTAACAATATGAAACCTAGAGCTGTCATTGATTCAGATTTTTGCATATCAATGATATTGATGTATCAGGAAATCAGTATCTATGATATATCCATACTTTATTCATGTACTTCGTAAATAAACATCCTGTAATGCCTCTTCTTATGTTTTGTATAATATTCCGTACGTAAATATAGCTGAAATAAGTTTGTTCTAAGTTTGCAAAAGAAATAAACGATGGAAATAATTTTCTTTTACTTGTAAACAAGACAGTCTCTTTATATAGTCCCAAAAGAAAGCTTTTTTCTCACTTCAAAATGCAAACATTCACTTTTAGCTTCCACCATAATTTTTATGTGCAATAAATCTCAATATTGACACAGAAAAATCTATCATAATAATGAGGTGGTCTCATTATCAAGTTGAATCATCAGGACATTATTGGAAGCGGATCCAAAAATAACTGGTCATTATAACAAGATGGTCATTGAGGTGGTCACAATTTGAGGTCTTACTATATATCGATAATCGATCAGAAGAAATCAATATTGCTCAAATTGACAACAGCCCTAGTGAATCCCATACCAGTATTTCTCTTCAAGCCATTTGGATATTGGAATGTTTATGGATGCATGATATTCAGTCCAAAATATCATTTAGGATAGTCCCACTTTCTCTTTGATTCAGGGGACCTCCTAATTGAGAAATCAATGGACAGAGCAAAGTGGATGTACTTACAAACAATTAGATTAACCTTTACTTAGTGTATGAAAATCCATTTTGCTCACTGATTTATTGTGTTACATCTTTTGTATCAATTAAATAGATCAGTGTTGACTTATTCTTTTATATTGTATGATTCAAAGAGTCACAATAAAATGGGGTTTATTTATTAGTTAATGTGTTTGAATCATTTTTACCTCCTGTGAGTTTTCTGTAGTCTGGAATCTAAAACCATAGTAACAATATGCCATTGAAATTCTGCACAAATTTTCTAACAAAGATCTTTGAAGTTTTTGCATTGATATTAAATCATAATCCAATCTTTTGATGTTTTGTGGCAAAATTTAGTATGAAATAATTTGATCGAATTGATAAGTACACCCTTTCCTATTTCAAATGTAAAGCATCTTTATAGGTGAGATCAGTGCTTGTTGAAATGAACTGATTGCCATAGGAAGTGCTGGCTGCCAAAGAAAAGCTTACCTCATGATAGGCAAGTGCTGTTATTAATAATTTCAATAAGAATTACATTTGTATTATAAATGTGTTTGCATTGCGCATATCTATTTGAGTGATGAGTTCCTCAATGGATAGTATGAACACATGTGGCTAATGTCTTCTTTTAATGTTTTCAACCAGGTTATAATGAAAATGTCCTTAAAGGCCAAACACTACACTCATGCAGTAGAGAGAATCCATCACATAAATCAGATGCCTACTAGAATAGTGATCAAAGTAGCAATGTTAGAATCTCTCTCAAACAGTTAAATTAAACCATGGCTTATTAATTCAGAGGCTAAAGGTGACAGTTTGGTGTTGTCCTCATATCCTAAAGGCTTGCTGTAAGTATGGCGTGGCCCTCTGTTCCAGGGGCGGAACCAACTCATCCTTTCTGAAATTGAGACCTCCTGCGACTGGAAAAAAATGACCTTTTTATGTTAAAACAACAAGTGTAGGAAGATCTCACTAAGCCTCTCCATTTTCTAGACTGGTTGTTGAAACAGAGCATGGCCCAGTAGTAAAGAACTCTTCAATGTGTATGGCAAAATAAGTCTATTAAGCTCTATTAAACATTTTATTCACAATTTTCAACAATCACATAGTGATTGTCAGTTTGTTGTCCTTCCTATTAAGTTGATCAGAATTTGCGCAAGCAGCAAGACTTGTGTCTAGGTTGTCTTTGACTAAATTTCTATTATTAAATGTTAGAGGAAGAAGTAACATTTTATTTCCAAAAGGCTAAAAAGCCCACTTGGATACAAACATGCATATAATAAGATGGATGAACAGAAATATATAACATATTTTTGTACTTCCAGTTAGATGACATGTCATAATTAATCCATTGTTTCTGTTTGTTGTAATGGTTTTGATATTAGACTCCTAAAATTACAAATGCAATTATGTTGTCAAACACTGACTGGCATTAATTTTATGAACATGTGGTATATCATGTCATTTGCAGGAACTGCCTGTTTGTGTCAATTAGTTCAAAGAAAAATGTTTTTAGGCATAGAGACTCCATGAGAAAATAAAATCTTAGTGGCCCTTTTTTTAGCTCACCAGAACCAAAGGTTCAGGGTGAGCTGTTAGGATGGGTAGGTGGATGCTCCGGCGTCCGGCGTCTGGCGTCAACAATAGTCTTCTCCTCAGAAACTACCAGTCGGATTTACTTCAAATCTGCTGTGCAGAAGCCTTTTGACGTTCTAACTGCAATTTGCTCATATTGTTCCGGTTGACCGCTTTTTGGGGTCACTATAGAGCTAAAAATAGAAAAAAACTTTAATCATCTACTTCTCGTGAACCAATGGATGGATCATCACCAAACTTGGTCTGTAGCATCCGTATATGGACTTTTATCAGATTTGCTAAAAAAATTTTGGTTGACCCCTTATAGGGGCCGCTAGAGCTAAAAATAGAAAAACCTTTAATTGTCTTCTTCTCATGAACCAATGGATGGATCATCACCAAACTTGGTCTGTAGCATCCTTAGATGGTCCTTTCTCAAGTTTGCTCATATAAATTTGGTCGGCCCCTTTTAGGGGCCACTAGAGCTAAAAACAGAAATACCTTAAAATGACTTTTTCTCATGATTCTTTCGATGGATTGTTACCAAACTTGGTTTTAAGCATCTTTTGATAGTGTTCTATCAGATTTACTGAAATAAAAATGGTTGGCCCCAATTAGGGGCCACTAGAGCTAAACATAGAAATACCTTAAAATGACTTCTTTTCATGAACCAATGGTTGGATCATCACCAAATTTGGTCTGTGGCATCCTTCAGTCATCACGAATATTCTTTTGTAGTATCCTTTGATGGTCCTTTATTAGGGTTTATTATTGTTCCCCATTATTTGCCCACAAGTGTACCTTTATTACCTTTTTAGTAACAAGTTAATTAATATTTATTCTGGTGATTGATGCAGGGCCATCATGACACTCTTGTTTAGATTTTCTCCACAGAAACTATAAGTCTCTTTGGTTATTTCAAGAGTATAGAGCATAGAGACAAAGGTTATTGAGGACTTCCTGAATGTAAGCTATGTAGACCTTAAGACTAACAAACTGTTCTTTTTATAGCTAAGTCCTTACTTCAAGAATGTGCTGAAATAATGTACATCAAATTGTGTAAAATATTTTTGTTTGAAGCATACTCTGTTATAAAAACACATCAAAACAAGCCATGCAAATGAAAACATAGACACAGGTAGGAATTATTGGAATCTGAAAGCAGAAAATTGTTTTAGATAACTCACTGTTAGATGTTCCGGTTTGAATTGAAAGTTTGTAATATTTCTCTGAAGTTATACGACAAAATAATGATTTTTGTCCTGGTAACAATTTAATAGTAAGTCAAACAAACTTCTTACTGGATGAAAATATTCATACTTGTCATCTGTTATTTAGCCAACAATTTTACAGACCTGCTTCCCTGCGAAGTTGTATAACTCTTAAATGAAATGTGGTATGCAACATTTCTAGAATAGTTAATTACTGAAGATGTACCTTGAACGCCTGTTGCCAGCCTCTGTCTGACATATGTACATATTGATATTGTTGTAGGGGAACAAGTTTGATTCTGATTCTGAGTGTCAGTAACTCATGCCCTTGTATATCATGATTTTACACCATTTGAAATTCTGATTAGTTCTGGGATTTCTGCTGTGTTGTAATTAATACACACATTCACCAGGTAACTAAGACCTTTGAAGAAGAAAATGGGTACTCTCTTTGTTTATCTAGGGCAGAGCATTCTAGAACTCCTGCTGTAAGAGAAGAAGTGATTCTAAAAAGACACATTAATGAAACTGGGTCAAGTGTTACATAACTTCTCAAGATATTGTCTGTTCATTTACAAGCAATACTTGCTATTTCACTTAATTGAATAGGTAGAGCATTAGATCTATAAGGACTTGGTGTACCAAAGTCTAGTGCTGGATCTGCCCATAACTATATCCGGGCCATATCCTTTAATTGCTAGACTTTGTTCTGACCATGCATATAACTTGAGAATTTGAGATTTGGGGGGGGTCTTATGGTAACTCTTCTACATGTATTAACCATGACACTGTAAATCATATTGTGATAATGTAGATTACTGACATATTCCAGTAATTTCAATAAATGTGCTTCTAATGTAAGCTGGTTTTTCACTTTTAGAACAAATGATATCCTCTGTCTTGTTCATTGCTTATATTACATTTCTGTTACTATGGATACATATTGCCCACCATGTGCAATACAAGATGTTGAGGGGCATTTATTAAGTAATTGACTTACTGCAGACCCTGATATTTATCTGTTATTGTCTTAATTCTAATCATACTGATGTCTACTACACTATCAATCAGTTGTTTTTGTGAACTGTTTGACATACTTGTCTTGCCAAATTTTATAGTAATAACAGAATATTTTCTTAACATACCAATGATGTTTTTATTACATCTTTCAGACTGTTATCAAGTATTTCCATACTTACAATAAGATTGTTAAGTGTGCTTACTATAGCTTTTATTGTGTCTAATATCTAATTGCTGGTATTTCTCAGTGAGAATTCTAATGTTAACAGTTTTTAAGTCTGTGTATTGAGATCATGGCCATAAATCAAACTTAGGTAAATGAGACTTGTATGTCTGTCTGTGTGTCTGTTTGTCTTTCTCTGGCCTATATGTGTGTCTGTGTATTTTTGTATGTCTAGATGTATGTATATGCTTTCGCATGCGTGTGCGTGCGTGCATGCGTGTGTAATGTAATGTCTGTAATGTGTATGTCTTTGTGAGGCATGACAGAATTTGTGCATGTCCTGGTGTATATATGTATGTGCATATCTGTCATTATGTATGTATGTATATTTCTGAATTTATGTTTGTCTTTCTATATGTCTGAATTTGAGTAAGTCTGTCTGTCTTTGCATTTGTCTGAATTTATTTATGTATGTCTGTATTATTTGTATGTCAGTATACATATATGCATGCATGTCTGTCTGAGTGTACATCTATGTAAATGTATGTGTTTAGTCTGTATATATATTCAAGCTTACTACTGCTTATATAATTGTTACTCTTTATGATAAACTGTTTGAATGTTATTTGTATAGTATGCTCTCCTCATCTAACCCACAACTGCTGTTATAATCCAGGTGTTCACTTGGCCTATATAGCTAATTAAAATCACATTAAGGACACAATTTGAATTCAACATCTGATCTCTGTCTGCACTAAAATATAGTTATAAGATCATTTAACTGCATGTTGCGTTTAATCAGAATATGATCTAAAGATGTAGACAATTTACCAATGATTGTTCTATATTTAAGTGTAATAGTTCATATTATTGAATAAGTGGTATTCTTAAATCCATCTTTGAGCACAGCTGTTACCTGTTTATTATGGGTAAGTAAATATTGTAAATGTTACAAGGTTTGCTTGGTGTAAGATTGTATTTGTGTGAGAATTTGAGTACCAGTCTAAAATTTCTGATTGGTTGTTTCTGGGCTTAATCTGAAAATGGCCCAATCACAAGGCTTCATATTGGGATTCTTTTAAGGAGGTGTATTCCATAGCTTTGAATTTGAATATTTCGTATTATATGTACAATGCTCATGTTTTAATAGCTTTGAATAAAAAAGTGTTGTTAACATGCTTGATTTTCATACTTTGGTGGTGTGGTCTTTTGGACAATTAATTTTTTGTGACCTTCAGTGGACTTTTTTACCTTCATAATTATTTAGATGCAAAAAAGGTTTTTGGAAATTATCGATGCTAATAGAAAAACCTTCAATCATCTACTTCTTATGAACCAATGGATGGATCATCACCAAACTTGGTCTGTATCATCCTTAGATGGTCCTCTTTCAACTTTGCTCAAATAGATATGGTCAGCCCCTTTTATGGGCCGCTAGAGTTAAAAATGAAAATACCTTAAAATGACTTTTTATTATGATTCTATTGATGGATTATTACCAAACTTGGTTTTTAGCATCTTTAGATAGTGTTCTATCGGATTTGCTGAAAAAACAATAATTGACCCCTATTAGGGGCCACTAGAGCTAAAAATAGAAATACCTTTAAATGTCTTCTTCTCATGAACCAATGGATGGATCATCACCAAACTTGGTCTGTAGCATCCTTGGATGGTCCTGGCTCTTTAGATAGTGTTCTATCAGATTTGCTGAAATAAAATTGGTTGGCCCCAATTAGGGGCTGCTGGAGGTAAAAATACCTTAAAATGACTTGTTTTCATGAACCAGTGGTTGGATCATCACCAAATTTGGTCTGTGGCATCCTTCAGTCATCACATATATTCCTTTGTAGTATCCTTTGATGGTCCTTTATAGAGTTCAGTATTGTTCCCCATTATTTGCCCACAAGTGTACCTTTATTACCTTTTTAGAAACAAGTTAATTAACATTTATTCAAATGAGCGATGCAGGGCCATCATGGCCCTCTTGTTAGCTCACCGGAACCGAAGGTTCAGGGTGAGCTGTTAGGGTGGGTAGGTGGATGCTCCGGCATCCGTCATCTGGTGCCAAAAATGGTCTTCTCCTCAGAAACTACCAGTCGGATTTACTTCAAATTTGCCTCTTTTAGGGGCCGCTAGAGCTAAAAATAGAAAAACCTTTAATCATCTTCTTCTCCAATCGATGGATCATCACCAAACTTGGCCTGTAGCATCTTTAGATGGTCCTCTCTCAAGTTCATTCAAATAAATTTGGTCGGCCACTAGAAAACAGAAATACCTTAAAATGACTCTTTCTCATGATTCTTTCGATGGATTGTTACCAAACTTGGTTTTAAGCATCTTTTGATAGTGTTCTATCAGATTTGCTGAAATAAAAATGGTGTGCCCCAATTAGGGGCCGCATAGAAATTCCTTAAAATGACTTCTTTTCATGAACCAGTGGTTGGATCATCACCAAATTTGGTCTGTGGCATCCTCCAGTCATCACGAATATTCTTTTGTAGTATCCTTTGATGGTCCTTTATCGAGTTTATCATTGTTCCCCATTATTTGCACACAAGTGTACCTTTATTACCTTTTTAGTAACAAGTTAATTAATATTTATTCTGGTGATTGATGCAAGGCCATCATGGCCCTCTTGTTTTATAATACTACTAAAATTTGTTTACAGGTTCAAACAAAGATGGAATGTATTTTTGATTGTGTGTTTTACTTTTGGATGTCTTCCTTAAGATATAATTGCATGCATAGGAAATCATCTTACAGAAAAATGTCATAAAACTTGGTCCTACTTTTTACTGCAATCAATGCTAGTTTATTATTATGATGTTCATTATTGAAATAAAACATTAAAATGCTGTTGGTTTGTGATTGGTTCTAAGATTTATGTGTGTCAAAGGACTTTTTATTGGGTTTATTTTCGTTGTTATACATGCAGTAAAATGTTAACTGTGATGAGTGCCCATCTGCTTTGTGTCAAAACATATTTGATTTGATGAGGTTATCAATAGTTTAGTGTTCTGTTTCATACATTATGATCAAACTGTGTAAAACTTGAGTTTTTAGTCTAGTTTTAGTCCAAAACTTGCTGCCTTTTCATTGGTTAATATATTGACTAAGCTCAGAAACAACCAATCATAGTTTTGACCCCAGTTTTTAAGCATTTATTAGCATTTGTCTAATTTTATGGCCACATGATCCTGTTGCTAGTGCAAGGCAGGCAGTTGTGATCACCTGATATTGATCTGCACTACATTTATTTATATGAGTCAAGTTTTGCCAATCATGATTCAAAAGTATCTTTACATTCTGATAAACCAGGCTTCTTTTTTCTCAAAGTCTATTCTTGGAAAATTGGTGTTTTTAGATACTGACCCAGATGAAGGGTCATTATTGGGTTTTTAATCATTTTAAATTACCAGTAAGAATTACTGCTAGTACAACAGCTCTGATATATGAACATTTATGGGTGCCATACTATAAACTGATGGCAATTAGTCTGAGCACTAAATAGCCTGTTTTCATGAATTTAACCAGTGGCTAAAGAAGCCAGTCTTAAACCTCAATCATTTCATTGGATGTTGTACATGTACTGTGGTAATATTGACCAATTACAAGACACCATTCTTTCTTCTATCATCTGTACCAAAGATGTTATCTTGCATAAATATCTTAATATCAGAATTTGTGCCTGTTGATTCATTACATTTTGGGTTGCCATTGGAGACCTGGAATTTTCAAATTGTACATTTTTTTCTCATGATTATCTTTAAACGGTTGATATCATACTAGTATTGAATTTTCCTTTAACTGTTTGTACATTAAACAGATGTTTTTGATGTATTTCGTTTTACGTATATTCTAGGGTATCATTATAATACCATATGCCGAAGTCTGTGGGTCTTGATTTACCTGCCAAAAAATGAAATTGGCCTAAGTCATTACGGCAGGCTGGTTATTGACAAACTTAGACTGTGTTCTAATTGAACGTTTAACATAGATCATATCCTGGCAGACTTATTCAACAAATGGCTGCTTTGTGCCAATCAACTGTTGCTTTTACTTGAAATTATATTATTGTGTTCACATTTTTGTGTGTTGCTTGAAGCATTTTTTACTTGCTGATGAGCATTTAGGCTTTACACATAATTCTTTATTGTCTTAAACAATGACTGATATCAACCCTCAAGAATGAAAGTAAATCAATTTGCATTTGATCACCAGTGTGTAACTTTCAGAAATTCTTTCCATTTCTTACACATGAAAAATATATCGTCAAAATTGCAGAATATTCATTTTTACAGTATTTTTCTGTCTGTTACCATGGAAATAACTTTAATACAAAGATTGCATCAAAATAATGGTTGATTATCTAATGATATCTGAGGTGAAATTTGTGTTCAGTCAAAGCTAAGTACATTGGTATGATAACAGAAGTTATTTTGCAGATTCTGATGAAAACTTTTGATTTTATCTTATTGGAGATAAAAGTTTAGATCTTTCTTCTTGTCTCTTAATCCAGGGCTGTGTGTTGGTTTTAAATTTTGAAAATGATAAACTACTTTACAGTTGTATATAAACATATGAACACAAAAATTTATTCCCACTTTTATTTCATTTTAGACACTTCATTATCTGCAATAGAAAAACAATTGAAATATTTTTCATCAATTGCATTTAGGCTCGTGTTACCAGCTGTTGAAGAGAATTTTCTGAAACATTCACCATTGGAAGATTTTTAAGTTCCAAAAATGTAATGTCTGCTGTAATATGTATGCAGATTGAAATCCAATTTCTCAAATATTAATGCAGATTTTTGATACAGTAAAACCTCTATATTAAGACCATATTTTGTAAAAAAAATTGGTCTTAATCCTTTGCCTCATAGCACTGCATTTCCTGCATCTGAAGCTGACGACATTTGAAAGAATTGTGGCAAAAGAAGTCATGCTTGTCATGAGTAATGGCTTCTTTTGCCACAGTGTTTCCACTCTGTCAGAGAAAAATAACCTATGTTTCTTAAATAAATTGATGTTTTGTATATTAGCTTTGAATTTGGAAAAGCCCAAAAGCTTATGAGGCAAAGGGTTAATAATTAGTTGGTCTTATGATTGAGTTGAAATATAAAGAAAATATTGAAAAGTGGTTCAAAAGTAAGTGTAAGCAGTAATTAAGTGGTTTTAATTTTGAGGTAATGGCTGAGTGAAGTTTTAGGGATCTGGACAAAATTCCCTTCACTCAGATTTATAAGATTATATTTATACTCACCAAAGGAGATTACATCCACCTTTTGAAAATCTTGGAGGGGATTTAGCCCTTCTTGAAAAATTTTAGCAAAAGGAATTTTGTCCTTAACTCAATGTTTTGTTTGTTTTTATGTGACTTTTTGACACTGGGGTTTAATGCTGTTTTTCAACAATTTTTCAGTTATATACGGTGACCTGTTCACCTAAATAGTTTTCCTGGCTGTATACTAACTAACCAGTACTAACTTACCCTTCCACATGGAGCTGGCAACTTCTCTGCATATGGGGATTATCAACAATTTTCAAATTTTCATAGAAGCGCATGACCTGCCGTGACCAGAATTCAAACCTGGATCTCTGGGTTACAACTCCAGCTCACTAACCACTTGACCACGGTCACGGCCACCTTTACTTGAGGTTTATTGTACATGTTGGAAACTTAAAACTAGATAAAATTTATTTCCAGGGATGGTCTGTGTTTTTCACAATGCCAATTTACCATGCATGATCATGTAATGTTTATGTCATAATCATGAGTTTTGAATTATTGCCTTTATTACAAGATGGCATGTACTTGATAAGATCAGTCATTTAAGTTTAAGGCTTGTATATTATTGTGAAACAATGCACGTAGGACTGCGGTATTTTTTCTCTGTAGTTCTGACATTAGCAAGCATTATTTCCAATGTTTTCTGTCTTCTGTTATATTGCTTCTAAACCCATAGAATGTCCGTTTATTACAAAAAAGAAAACAAGAAAAAAATCAGGAAAATGAACAGCACTGAATAACATTTACTCAAGTTTCTAGATTTTGCAATTCTTGAAATTTTGACAGAAGCATTTGTTGTCTTCCTCTGCTTCATTGTAGGTATGGGTTGAGCTTACTTTCTATATAAAACTCTAAATTTAATGTACTCAACGCTTCAGATTCATCAATAATTTTTGGAGTTTGCAATTTATTACAGAAGCACATAGATTTTGTACTTAATTACTAATTGTATTCTTCCATGATATTTATACTAGAACTAGATGCATAGCCAGTTACTGGCTGTGAGGTTATAAGATGCTGTTACAAGTTTTGCATACATTCTTCAATGTGTAGTTCATTATGTTTGAAGTGATATTTTGACTGGTAGGAATTTCATGTTACTTGTTTCCCATAATACAAAGCATCATGCAACATTAACAATTAAGAATCTACTTAGTGAAGTATTGTTTTATCTTTAATCCCCATGTAAGATCAACTTTCCTGATAGATACAAGGCTCCATTGTGTCCTTAAAATCTAATTAACTTGTTCCCCACAGTCTCAATTAAATTAAATGTACCCTGACATATTTGTTTCATATCCCAGTTAATTAATGGATACATGTACTTTATAAATCATTTACAAATGTACATACTTTCTCATGTAATGTGTCCAGTGTTACTATTTGTGACAGTTGATCTTACAATGTAGTTAGTTGAATGTAGATCAAGGTCACTGATTTTGATGCATTTTGGGTGTGTCACAATTTGAAATTGTGAAGAGCATTCATTTTATGTAATTTTTCTACCATTAGAAGTTAATTATAATCTAATATCATGTCTGGTTGAAGCTGGTGTTTTTATCTTTGGTTTTATTCCAAAATTTGAACAAGATAATCTTTTTATCACAAAAATGCAAGTACAAAAAGAGTAAATAATCTATATGGCTATAAAATGATTCCCATTTCGATATTTCGAAATTTTCTTCATCATATCTGAAATAAGATATGTTAATTTCTGATTTTTAAGTTTGTTTATTATCAAATATGAACTGATATTGGCAAAAATAGGAAAGTATATGACTTGAGTATCATTTTTATGTTGTTATAAATTATATTAGTCTTAATACTCATTTTTCCATCCCCAAATGATTCAGATAGTGACTTTAAGTCTGTTTTACTCTTCATTTGGGAGATAAAGGCTTGAGTGTACTCTTCAATTGGAAGGTTAAAACGTGCTGGGTTATATGTGATAGGAAATATAGGTATTATGTTTTACAAGTAATCTGGTGAATGATTGCTAGACCATGTAATACGTTTTATGCAAAGTAATAGCATGGACAGAATCTCCTCTCTAAGTCTGAAAACACTTGTAGTAACATGCAGAAATGGATTTGCTGGGTGCTGTTACATTTCGATTGTTACTCAATTTTATACGAGAAAATCCTGTTGTTTTGAGGGAAAGTAGATTGTTTACTTAGTTCTTTGCCATTTTATTTCATGTTGAACCAAGAATCTGTCATTCTGTACTATCATCTTGTAAAGAAAAAAACAATCTGTAGAGCTGAATAACTGTTTATCTTTTCTATGTACTGAACTATCTGATACTGTATCTCTTTAAAGCTTTGAACTCATTTTTACCACTGCTGGTTGCTTTGTTTGGAGGAGAATGCTGGTTTGCTTTTCATGATGTTCATTATTCTTAAACTAAATTTTCATTTTTCAATTGAAAGCAGTTTCTTGTAAACATCATCATAATTCAACAACAAACCTTAATTTCTTGATCATTTATGTTACGGATTATTATTTGAAGAGCTTTGACTCACAAATGTTACAACTATCTTATCTGGATGTTTCTCTACAAAGTCTAGAATTTTACTATTTGAAATTTTTGGATCTGAACTTGCATTTGGCTTGAATAGTTCCAGGTTTTCTCCTAAATCCTGTATGTTGTCTCAAATTACACTGTTATATTAGTTTTAATTAGGTTTAAATTTTAATTGTTGCTGTGACAGATCAGTATAAAGAAGCAGAATCCAGTGAAATGATTGATGATATCCTGGTAGCCATGATATAAACAAAAATGCACATATAAATGACTATGGTTTTTATATTTAGGTGGTCTCATAATCAGGTAGAAATCTAGAATAATTGTGGAAAACCAGTCTGAAAATTAGTAGTCCTTAAAATGAGATAGTCTTTATATTGAGGTGGAAACTAAGTGTGGTTTATTGTATCTTTTGAAGCAAAAGTAATAAATTGTTTCTGTCATTTAATCCAGTAACAGAACAACTTTTGAAATAGAGGTGGGGTAATGCCATTCAAAACACTTACAATGAAAAACCATGGTCCAGAAAAAAACAGATATCATCATCAAGACATCTGCCTCTACATGTCAGATTTGCATCAGAGAATGCAAATCAAGTATTTGTTTCTACAGCCACACAAGATGCTGTTCAATATTCTTTTGCAGAGTAACTCTGCAGTAATTATGGCTAATCATTTGATTTGGATTTAATGCATGTAATCAATTATATATGCTCTTGATCAAGAAAGTTGATCTTACCTGTGCCCCTGTGTTTCCTACCAGTGGTAACCCATTCCCCTCATTTTAGAAGCAGTCCTGTTTTATAATTAATATTTTGGTCAATGAATGTGTTTTTGCAATGGTATTTAACCCCTTGCTTCATTAGCATATTTTAGACTCTTCCAAATTCAATGCTAATATACAAAACATCAATTTATATAAGAAAATTGGGTTATTTTCCTCTGACAGAGTGAAAACATTGTGGTTAAAGAAGCCATTACTTATTACAAGCAATGGTTTTTTTTGCCACAATGTTTTCAAAAGTCATCTGCTTCAGATGCGGGGGGGGGGGGGGGTGATGTGGTATTATTTCATGGAGTAAAATAATTGACTTTGGAGGGCTTGAACTCTAGAAAATTGGAACTGATTTCATCAGTTCAGATGAGTTCAAGCCAATGAGAGTCCACTGTGTATGACACATTTTTATAAATGATCATGAAATAGAGTTGGTGAAAAAAATATGAGAAAAAGTTAATCTATTAATTATCCCAGTTATCGTAATGAGTATTGATAATTGCTCCTTCTTGATGATTGAGTCAAATGTTTCCAACCTCCAATTGCACTGTATATTAGGACGTGTGAAGATGGGGCCCAGAGGGATTAGACCCACAACTTGATGATTCGTAAATTTATCTGAGCTTTACACAAAAAGAAAATACTAATATGTAAATGATATATATTTTTTTTCATTCAATTTTGTCGGCTTTTTTCATGTCTTAAAAATTAAAGATTTCTTCTTCACGACAAAGAGGTGGCTTGATTATTAAATTCAATTAGTTTTACTTGTACCTTAGCTGAGATTAGTTATAGAAACAATTTCTTTGATGATTTGAAGGATTTATGAAGAATTTATGATGTGTCACAATTTTTAGAGTTTTTTTCCATAAAAATTGGTAGGGGCATTAAAAAAGGAACATTTATTATTTTTGTTGTGGCTGTTATTTACCTGCTACGGATGTTTGGTGATTCTAATTTCTTTGAGAAATCCTGTTTGTAAGATGTAACACAATTATTTAATGCCAGTAATGATATACATAATTACATAATTTATGTAGCATGTTATTGTAAAGACTGGTTTGTATTATGAATAATAATAAATAGACATATTGGTTAAACAAATATAATTACAGATGCATAATTGTTTTAATCCTTCTACTGGGGTGGCGCCAAGTGTGTATTAACATTGTCTATTTTATTGTTCTTTCATACATTTTGACTGTTCTCTATAGTAGAAGTATCTGAAGTGGAAATTAATTGTTCATGTGGAATGGAATATCTCAATATAAAAGCTCTGAAACGGGAGTATTTCACTTACAACTAAAATTTACTTTTTACTGGATATTATTTATAAATCTACGCCAGTTGGATTACTCACTAATTCATTCAAATTTCTGAAGAGTTATTGCCCTTGAATTATCACTTGAAGTTTTCTTTAGTGGTTAACAACCATAAAAATCTGCTCAGAACACGTCAGTAGAATAATTATTTTACCATAAACCTCAAGATTTCAGAATAAAAACTAAATATAGACATTAAGTTTGAGTGAATAAAAACTAAATATATTGATTACAAGGGGCTTTACTCATAATTAGGTGACCTTCCTTTACTGTATTGATGTTAATTTCTCTTGACAAAAATGATACAAATGACGCTATGAATGTCAGAAATTGAAATTGGTACTGCATTTTTAATTTAATTTTTTTTTGGAATAAAATCTATCAAGTTTAGCATTTTCCCTCCAATCTTGTGGAATTGTGGGATTATTGTTAAGTGTCTACTCAGGTGCATGAAACCTTCTGGAAATTCACAAACACATGCTGAGTAATATAAAACATACATTCTTCTTTACTGATATGATAATAAACACATTTTTGCTATTATTTGTGCTAAGTAGAATGAAATTCTGGAATTCGTTTTGATTATCAGCCAGTATTGTTTTGTTAACTTGTAATACAAGCGCTAGCATGTATTTAGTTGTATTTATTTTTTTCTTGTATATTTTATTAGCTTATTTTTTGTTTTATAAAGTGAAGTGGTTACTCAATGTGTCAATACCTCATGTTGAGTGATAAACAAGTGTATTTAAAACACTGAACATGTTGAGTGACATGATGGGAGAGATTTGAGGACATTGCTAATTGTTTAAATTGAGTTACTTTTCTTTTTATACCTCCTCACACAACAATGTTGTGGGGGGTATACTGCTTTCAGCTTGTCCGTCTGTCTGTCCATTTGTAGACGAAATCTTGTGTGTGCTTCTTCTCTGAAACAGCTGGTTAGATTTTGATAAAACTTTACCAACACATTAGGCATTAGGTCTACTTGCGCATATTTTAAAAAAAAATATTCAGATTTATTTTCATGGAGTTATGCCCTTTTTTATTTTCTATGAACAAAATTATGTGTGCGCTTCTTCTCCGAAATGGCTGGTTGGATTTGATTAACCTTGACCAACACATTAGGCATTAGGTCTTCTTGAGCTTTTTGTAAAAAAAATATTCAGATATATTTTCACAGAGTTATGCCCCTTTTTTATTTGTCTGTAGACAAAATCTTGTGTGCGCTTCTTCTCCTAGATGGCTTGTTGGATGTTTTTAAAATCTTACAAGTACATTAGGCATTAGGTCTTCTTGTGCATATTAAAAAAAACAAAAAGTTATACAGATTTATTCTTATGGCGTTATGCCCCTTTTTAGCTCACCAGAAGCGAAGGTTCAGGATGACCTGTAAGGATGGGTAGGTCAATGCTTCGGCGTCCGTCGTCTGGTGTCAACAATGGTCTTCTGCTCAGAAACTACCAGTAGGATTTACTTCAAATTCACTGTTTTATTTATTCTTATGGCGTTATGCCCCTTTTTAGCTCACCAGAAGCGAAGGTTCAGGGTGACCTGTAAGGATGGGTAGGTCAATGCTTCGGCGTACGTCGTCTGGTGTCAACAATGGTCTTCTGCTCAGAAACTACCTGTAGGATTTACTTCAAATTCGCTGTGCAGAAGCCTTTTGACGTTCTAACTGCAATTTGCTCATATTATATCAGTTGGTCCCTTTTAGCGGTCACTAGAGCTGAAAATAGAAAAATCTTTAATCATCTACTTCTCATGAACCAATGGATGAATCATCACCAGACTTGGTCTGTAGCATCCTTAGATAGACTTTTATCATATTTGCTCAAATAAAAATGGTTGGCCCCTCTTAGGGGCTGCTACAGTTAAAAATAGAAAAACCTTTAATCATCTTCTCATGAACCAAAGGATGGATCATCTCCAAACTTGGCTTGTAGCATCCTAAGATGGTCCTTATTTAAGTTTGCTCAAATAAATTGAGCTATTATTAGGCCCCTGTTAGGGGCCACTAGAGTTAAAAATAGAATTACCTTAAAATGACTTTTTCTCATGATTCTATGGATGGATTATTACCAAACTTAGTTTTTAGCATATTTAGATAGTGTTCTATCAGATTTGTTGAAATAAGAATGGTTGGCCCCTATTAGCCCCTATATTGAGTTGTGCTTCTTGTAATGTTGATCATTTATATTGAGTGACATTGCATACAATGTTGAATGGTTAGAATTGTGTAACATTCTTTGCAAAATATTGAGTAATTTGTGTTATGATTGATATGATCAGTACAATGCTGATTGTTATTGTAGTAGTTAATTTTGAATTTTTATGCAAAATGACATCTTAAGTTGTTATTGATTGTGATTGGTAACATATTGGTAACATTCTGAAATACTTGATTGCTTTTATGTGACAGTCTCACTGGGTTTAACACTGTTTTTTTTTTCAGTAATATACAGCTGCTGGTTCACCTAACCGGTTTTTCTGGACTGTATAGTAACCATTACTATCTTACCCTTCCACAAGGAGCCAGCAACGTCTCCAAGTATGGAGGAAAATCAACATTTTTGTCAAATTTTCATAGACATCAGGGAAATTATTGAAACGACTACCAAACTAATCTCTGTATCATTTGGGTTTAATGTTAATGATGATTAATCTTGTTTATGTTGTTTTAACTGGAGACACCCAACATTTCTAGTTTCATTTATTGGTGGTTCAAGTTAACTTTAGTCATAAGATGAACTTTTAGGTGCTAAATTCAGAATTACAAATTGAATGCAAATTGAACTATTAATCTTAAGTCATGATGCATAAAAAATGCAATTTTCGACCAAAATTAATTTTTATGAAATGTAACTTAAAAGATGTGCGGAAACACAACCATGCTAACATGTTATTCATGTATTAGGTGTGACTGTTATATAAAATGACCATCCTGGAGATAAATAAAGAAGTTAATGTTTAACGCTATTTCAAGGGAGCAGCGTTGGTACTCAAGATATTGAAATGATTGGCTTGTAAACAAGCTCCCACTATAAACAAAAATTGACATGATTTCTAAAGCTCCTCAAAATAGACCTGGCCCTGAGGTTGTAAACTTAAGAACAGTCTCCGAGCTGAAATATCAATTCCATTCTCAAAGTATTATGGTTGAAAAGATAGAGGTCATTAACATTTAAATACATATTCAGGTCAATAATGCTGTCAGAATAATGTATCAATAATATCATTATTGTCTAATCATAATTAACTTTGAACATTATAAGACAAGATATGAGATTTGAGCTCTGAGACCAATCTCAAGATTTCTAACCTTGGAGCCAGGTGTTGGTGATATGAAGATGAAGTTACATTGTAATAAATTTACGCTTTGAACTGTTCTCTCATTGGAAATATAATGGAGATAAATCTGTATTGTATATAATTATCTTAAGTAACAGTTATCTTTCCTTGCAATGATTCTGAATTTAGCAAAAGTAATTTTTGTTTTTGAAGTTGTCTTCCTATGGATGTCTATAGATTATTTGATTGATCAATCACATGATTTGCGTTTGTGTTGAATTATATATCATTTTCAGATTGGCAGTTCTTTGGTAATTATTGTAATGAGTTAAATAGACTGGCATATCTGACTGGTACAATGCAAAGCTTTTCATTAGCAGGCATTTAAGAATGGAATATTTGCATTCAAAGCATGAATCAGAAGAGTAGAGCATTAGAGTGTATGTATTATATGTATTTTCTCTCTTAATAGATGACGTTCCCTTGAACCACTGAGACTCAGCTAAATAGAATTAACAGATACGATCAAAAGAAGCAAATACAGCTTCAGTAGGTTACAAATGGATATAATTTTATCTGAAACTTTTGATAATTTTCTACTTACAGAAAACATTGAACCTCTGTGCAAATGTATAACTATGGGATTTTTTGCTAATAGCGCAAGATATCATTCAACAGGTAAATACAGGACAGTACGAGATGACCATGTGTTACACATTCATCCAACTTCTGTATTATACACTGAACAGCCACCAAAATGGTGAGTTATTCATGCCTGTTGCAAAAATTTTGATAATGTGATTTTTGTTGAGCCCACTTGCGGTGAGCTAGACATTGTTGTCAAAATGGTGTTTCTGTGTGTGTGCGTCTGTGCGTGTGTGCATCCATGTGTTAGTCTGTTCAACTTTGTCCAGACCATAACTTTCCTATGCATCAATGAATTTAAAATGACTTGGCACAATTGTTCACCATGATGAGAAGGTGTGTCATGCATAAGAGCAAGGTCCATATCTCAAAAGTCAATGCCACACCTGGGGTTTAAAGGGCAAAATCTATGGATGGATTATTACCAAACTTAGTTTCTAGCATCTTTAGTGTACTATTAGATTTGTTGAAAAAAAAATGGTTGGCCCCTATTAGGGGCTGCTAGAGCTAAACATAGAAATACCTTAAAATGACTTCTTTTCATGAACCAATGGATGGATCATCACCAAACTTGGTCTGTAGCATCCTTAGATGGTCCTCTCTCAAGTTTGCTCAAATAAATTTGGTCAGCTCCTTTTCTCATGTTTCTATGGATGGATTATTACCAAACTTGGTTTTCAGCATCTTTAGATAGTGTTCAATCAGATTTGTGAAAAAAAAATGGTCGGCCCTTATTAGGGGCCGCTAGAGCTAAAAATAGAAATACCTTTAAACGTCTTCTTCTCATGAACCAATGGATGGATCATCTCTCAAGTTTATTCAAATAAATTTGGTCGGCCCCTATTAGGGGACCCTAGACCTGAAAATAGAAATACCTTAAAATGACTTTTTCTCATGATTCTATCGATGGATTGGTTTTAGCATCTTTAGATAGTGTTCTATCAGATTTGCTCAAATAAAAATGGTTGGCCCCAATTAGGGGTCGCTAGAGCTAAGCATTGAAATACCTTAAAATGACTTCTTTTCATGAACCAGTGGTTGGATCATCACCAAATTTGCTCTGTGGCATCCTTCCATCATCACGAATATTCTTTTGTAGTATCCTTTGATGGTCCTTTATCGAGTTTATTATTGTTCCCCATTATTTACCCAAAAGTGTACCTTTATTACCTTTATTAATAACAAGTTAATTAATATTTATTCAGGTTAGCTATGCAGGGCCATCATGGCCCTCTTGTTAACCTGAGTTGATTCATGTTCAAACCTGTTCATTTTTTCATTAATACAAACATTCTGACTAAGTTCGAGGAAGATCCAATTAAACTGCGACCTCTAGAACGACTCATGATCGAAATTAATCAAGATATCAGTAAAACAATCATTTTGACAAGGCTTGGTGAAGATCCAATCAAAACCGTGACCCCTAGAGCATTAACAAGGTTTTTCTATGATCTGACCTGGTGACATAGTTTTTGACCCCAGATGCCCCATGTTCGAATTTGTCCAAGATATTATAAAAACAACCCTTCTGACAAAGTTTGATGAAGATTCAATCAAAATTGCAACCTCTAGAGCATTAACAAGGTTTTCTGGTGTGCTCACCTAGTGACCTAGTTTTTGACTGGAGATGACCCATATTAGCCCAATTTTACAAGATCATTTACGCAAACATTCTGACAAAGTTTCACAAAGATCCAATCAAACCTGTGATTTCTAGAGTGTTCACAAAATTTCCATTCTATTTGACCTGGTGACCTAGTTTTTGACCCCAGACGACCCATGTTCGAACTTGTCCAAGATATCATTGACACGAACATTCTGACTAGGTCTGATTAAAAGTGTGACCACTAGAGCATTGATAACCCCCGGAGTGGATGACGGAGGCCGTAGTAGACTCACTGATGACTTTAGCTCACTGAGCACTATGTGCTCAGGTGAGCTAAAAGTGCAGAATCAACTACTGACTGACTGATTGACTAATTGATTGATTAATAGACTGATTGACAGTGATTGATTGACTAATTCAGTCAGCAGACACTTGTTACGCTCTGACTTCTCCCGGTTGCAGTTCCACTTCTCCCAAATTTCTGAAGAGGGAGAGGTCACTTCTCCCTAAAATTTTGGCCTAGGATGATCCCTGAGCATGCAGGAAATATCTAAAAGAATTACTGATCAATAGAAATACCTTAATTTAGGCATTGACTTTTTTATGTTAAATTGTCTCATGATTTCCCTTACTTATTATGATTGCCAGATTTAAATGTGTTGAATTCCAGCCCCCACCATGCATTGTGTGTAACAGAAAAAAATAAGCCTTGTTTGTTACTATTCACTGTTTCTACTTTTTATATTTTTCAGGGTGGTTTTTAATGAGGTTGTTCAGACTACAAAGGATTTCATGAGGGATGTTACTGTTATAAATCCAGACTGGTTATGTGAATTAGCTCCAGACTTTTACCAATTTGGGACTGTAAGTTAAATAATGCTATGTTTGTTTTGGAGAGAATTGAGACCGGTCTAGTTACTTGAGTCTCTAATTGGTTTATTTTGAGTGGAGTTTAAGATTGACCAATAGCAGTGCTGTATTGTTAGACTGGTTTCTAAACTTTGTTTTTATTGTTTTATAATCTTTAGCATGGTTTTGGTTGTTTGATTTTCACTGACAAATGAAAAAAAACTGCATATATCATACTGATTAATATCAAAATCTGTGACATATTCATTAATTTGATAATTAGCATATTTTGTCAAGATTTGCATTAAAGAGGGGCATTTGATGTATTAAATGCTTTACTGAATAAAACAAAATGGATGATGTATGTCAAGCATTTATTTGAATATCTGATTTGAGCTAGATCTTTCAATTACAGTTATACTACAGCATTATGAGCACCGATATTCCCAAGTATACAACCTTGACAAAATTTTTGAAGTCCTGTTGATTCTTGTTCTTAGTTCTTGTTTTGTCAGTGACAAACATCTTTATATAAAAATATGTATATGATTGTCTTTCTGTGTAGAAAAAAAACAACAATGATGTTGATAACATGTCATCGCTAGTCAGGGTATGTCCTTGTGGAACATTCTTTTCATCTAATTCAATGTAAACTTCTACTATTCAATTGCCATACTGGTATGGAACCTTACAAATCTAATTCATTGGCTGTATCAATTAATTTACTTGGCAGATTTCCTTCCCAATGTACCAATTACATTGTATTCCCTAATTAGCGCCCTTGAGAAGATTTTTTGCAATTTGTCAAGTTATTATTTGAATGATTTTTTACTAAATGAATATATGAGGAATTATGAAAGCATTTATGGTGAGTCATAATTTTTTTCTGAGATGAAGGATAGTTGCCTTTTTAAGGAAAATGGCTTTAGTTAGTGGAGGGTGTTAATTATGCTATATTCAATACCTGATAATACTTTTACCAGCTTGATTGACCATTTACTGTCTCCGAAAGTGAAAATGTGAACAATTGAATTTTGCACAAAGTATCTAGGAGCAAATGATGATAGTTTTTATTTTGTCATTTCATTTTTTCAGGAAAGAGAAATAGCAGCTAAAAAAGCCAGATTAGAGGAAGATTACTGACCTTTATACTACATCACACTACTGTGCAAGCAATACTATTACATAGTTTACAGTTCATTGATGTCACCATGGCTACAAGCAGATATATTATTGTCATACTAGCCAAATTTAGGAAGCAGGGTGTATATTAGATTGTGATAATGCCATCATGATGATGCTGATGTAATACTAATGATGGTGTGTTTATGGTAAATGGTGATACTGATGATGATGTGATTAAAGTGAATGGTGATACTGATACTAATGATATACCAGGTTAATGATGCTGCTGTGATGGTATTTAATAATACGTATCGTGATGATAGTTGTATAAGATTGTATGCATATGTAAATGATGATGTCAGTAGAGTTAATTTTGTGATATATTCCTGGGTATGCTGTTGATGATAATGATGAAGGTCGTGCTGTTGATGATGACTTGAATGACTATAATACTTGTGATGATGATGTTAGTGATGTTTTTTACCCATTAAATAATGGTTCTGGTATTGTTTAGATGGTGTTTTTCGATTCAAGAAACTAGTAATCATTTGAACATAGGTATCACAAACATATGCTACAGTTGATCATGAAATAGCATGTCCTTATTAGCCAACGTACCAAGAAGAGTTTTTGGCTGAATTCACCATGGTAATAATGAGGGACTGATTTTATTGATGTTGTAGAAGATAGTAATGAAGATAGCTGTGTGTTGTTTTTTCATTGATATAAATGATGGAGTGCAGTCATTATTGTGAAAAAAGACCAACAATGGGAAAGAATATATATAGCCTTTATGCACATTTTACATTTATACAGAGGTTTGATTGGTCCTTTTTACTAATGCATGTGTGCTACGGAGTGCCCTATTATATACATATTCTCTATTCAGAAGTGACAATTAACTTAGGCCCAACTTCATGTATAAATATGGCTTACAAAAATAAAGATAACAAAAAAGTAATGAGCCAAAATAGTTTTTATTTTTTATGACAACAGCATAAAAACAATACAAAATGCTATCCAATAATGATAATTTATTTACATTGTGAAGTAACATAAAAGGCACACACAATCTGTATCCAAAGTGATATAATAAAAAGTATTAGGCCACAAGTGTGGAAAACATTGCTTTTACCATAATGTTTTCAAAGGTCATCTACTTCAGATGTGGGGAAATACGGTATTATCAGGCAAAGGGTTAAAGTATTTGTTTAGTGTCTCTGTTTTGAGTATAGCATAATTTCATATGAAACATCAAAAACACTGCATCACCAGAACCCATAATTTCAAACATAATTTATCTGCCACCCTTACAAACAGGAGATAGCAAAGAAATACTTTTTCTACATTATTTTGAACTTTAGACACTATTTTTACTGACATTTTTTTCAAAACAACCCTTATGGACATTATATGTAAATTGTTTAGCTACTGAAACATTTGCCTTTCTTAAGAAAATAATGATTATAAAATTATTAGTTTTTGTTTGAATTAAAATCAAACCTGAAAACCAAACATGGTAATATATATGCATAGGAAAATCGAATGAGCCAGATTAGTATAAAAATGTTTTCTCCCCAGGAGAAATCTTTTAAACCAAAATGCAAAACAGCAGACCTATTACAACTGTCCGCTACCATTTACACTTAACTAAAAAAACATGCATGTAGTCTAGGCAGATAACACACTTGAATACAATGACTTGTTTAAATTGACACATATCCATTTTTAGACAAAGAAATCTCCCTAACCGTCTAATGAGAAATGATTTGCATGAATAAATCAATAATTTTTTAGCTACAAATTATATCCAATGCATACTACACAAATCTCAACTCTCATAATTCAGCTTTGTGCATTTTAAAAATTGGTGATTTCAAAGTCAACTAAAGTGTAAAATCATTTACTTTCTTTGAGATTCGAGGGCAATTCTGAGATAGACTTTAGAGTGATTAAAGAATTTGTGAGGCAAGTGTTTCCCTCAGACACAATGGCTGCTCTACAACAAGGGATAAATTAATCTTGATATAGAAATGACCAAAAAGAATGCTTTAGCAGTCTTGTAGTCAAAGTAATCAACTGAAAATAAAGAATTTGACCAAAAACATGGTAAAAAGTTTTCCAGAACCTCCGTTTTTTCCCAGTCCAGACCATACTGGTTTTTATTAAGTGGCGCCAAAGTTAAGATTTCTGTTGTTTTTTTTTTTGAAAATTTTCAACTTTCACCCATACAAAAGGCATCAAATGTACAACACAAATTTAATTCAAACACAACTGTTTTGTATGAAATACAATCATTATGGCAGTAATCAGCACCAATACTGAATAAGCAAAACTAATTCTCTAACCCCAGAATCCAATCTACATTAAGAAGTCTACATCTACCGTAAAATAATGATTTATACAGATCATGAAAAAATGTTGATCATTACTATAGATGCTTGATGTGAACAAAATTATTTCAAAATACAGCAAACGTGAATTATAAGCAATACATTATACAGTAACACCTCAGTTATTTGACAATTGATCATCCGAATACCCAGTATTATCCGAAATACATCCACAGCCCCAATTTTTTACTTATATATTCTATGTACAAAGAACCTAGGTTATACAAATTAGATATTACGAATACTTTTTTAATGTTATTCGAACACATTATTTGGTCCCTAAAATCGCATATGGACATACTTAATAGTTGAACTACTTCAATACTACAACCCTTTGTTTTTTTAAATACCAAGGTGGTTCTAATATTGAGGTTTTATAGTACCAAAATATGTTAAATAAATATTTAAAGTCACAACAAACATATGCAGCTTTTTGCCTACTTAGAACATTTATAAGCTTGGTTTTATTTTTAACTGTTACATTTATACAACGTTCCTGATAATGAATCTTCATTAAATCAATGAATACAGTGTAAGATGTAAACAATCTTACAGAATCCTCTGCTTTAAAATAAGTTCTTGAATACAGATCGACACATGGCAAGTCTTAGCTACAGCCCTTAAATAATTCAGACGGTTCTAGAATAAAACACTAACCTTTACATAGCACAAATGATATCACTTCAAAATCTAAATTCTACTAAAAATAATAAAATCATATTATACCCTCAACAAACACTGTTAATTAAATGCTTCATTTTATCATAACATTTATTTATTGATGAATAAAATCAAAACTAGCTGATTACTAAAAAATAGCTTCAAACAACTAGCAGTAGAAGCACTTATCTTTAATTAAACAAGAGGGCCATGATGGCCCTGCATCGCTCACCAGGATAAATATTAATCAACTTGCTACAAAAAAGGTAAAAAAGGTACACGTGTGGGCAAATAATGGGGAACAATAATAAGCCTGATAAAGGACCATCAAAGGATACTACGAAGGAATATTCGTGATGACTGAATGATGCCACAGACCAAGTTTGGTGATGATCCAACCACCGGTTTATGAAAACAAGTCATTCTAAGGTATTTCTTTTTTTAGCTCTAGCGGCCCCTAATCGGGCCAAACATTTTTATTTCAGCAAATCTGATAGAACACTATCTAAAGATGCTAAAATCCAAGTTTGGTAATAATCCATCCACAGAATCATGAGAAAAAGTTGTTTTAAGGTATTTCTATTTTTAGCTCTAGTGGCCCCTAAAAGCGGCCGACGAAATTTATTTGAGCAAACTTGAGAGAGGACCATTCAAGGATGATACAGACCAAGTTTGGAGATCATCCATCCATTGGTTCATGAGAAGATGATAAAAGGTTTTTCTATTTTTAGCTCTGGTGACCCCTAAAAGGGGCCAACTAGTATAATATGAGTAAATTGCAGTTAGAACATCAAAAGGCTTCTACACAACAAATTTGACCTAAATCCGACTGGTAGTTTCTGAGGAGATGACCATTGTTGACGCCAGATGACAGAACAATGGACGACGGATGCCGGGGCATCCACCTACCAATCCTAATAGCTCACCCTTAACCTTCGGTCCTGGTGAGCTAAAAAAAAAATAATATCTTTTCAACCTAACAATAATTTGAAGTTGACTATTTGCACATACAGTCAATAAATGAAGATGTTTTTCATATAATCATTACATAGAGGTAGAGCGGCCCTCTATTGAGCAACAACCTCCCTTCAACAACATCATGATTTTTTCCCACTGTTCAACATCACTATTAATTTAACTTCTCTAGAACAACCTCTCAACAGCATAATTTTGCTTCTCCTGAAGGGTGTTGCTTTAGAGAGATTACACTGTAGACAAATTAATTTTTAATCTGTGTTGTACCGGTATTAGGCAGTCAAAGCAAACAAGCTGACCCAACAAAGTGAAGGCTCCATCTTTCTTTACAACTATTCCCAGCATACTAGACCCATAGTGTAACAAGAAAAAATATTCATAAGAAAACTGATACTTATACACAATCCTTCAATCTATCTAAATATTTTTTCAGAGTAAGAACATCATTATACTTTCTTATTCATGTTATATACAGATGGTCATCATCTTGTAGCGCCAAGCAAATTTTGCATTTTTTGTAGTCATATATTGGAAAACAGATTATTTGCAACCTTAATCAAATTATTATCAAGCATAAAAGCCTACATACATACGCCTAAGATATAAGAATGGCATTATTAGTAAGAATTATCTCAAGCAATTATATGTACACAAAACATATTGACTGGTTAAAATCATTCAACCATCATTGGCAATGAAGTGTATATATTAAGTGAAAAAAATTCTTTACCATATTTATTTACCATAATATAAAGAACGAACAAATCAATTTTCAAAAAGTAATCTATGAAATTTCAATAACAGAACACTAAAATGAGATACACCAGATATAAGATAAGCCAATCATATTGGTTTTCTATGCATTAATTAAAAAACTGCTTACACATGGTTAAAAGTTTTCCAGATTTTTCCAGAAAATTCCAGTTTTTCCAAGGTCCAGACCCTACAGGTTTTTATTGTTTCTGCTGCATTGAGGTTAAGATTCCTGGTTGTTTTTATCAATTTTCAACTTTCACCCACACTTATATAAGCCATTCTGAATGAATTCTTCCTTGCAAAGTTACCAGTACTTAAATCCAGCTGAGGAACAGTGTAAAAAGAAACTAGCCACCGAGGTTCTACTCTACAATCTTTTGATTGTTTCAAAAGTGTATTCACACAAAAAAAAACTAGTGCACAAACATAACTATAACAAAACAGAATGAATCAGCTACTAAAACATGCATTATATACAAATAGTAACAATCAGATATACAAAGAAAAATATTCAATACGACAGATAAGTTTATAATTGAGCATATGAAATGAATGTTGAGAAGTTGCTGTATTGTATATTATCTTATAGAATCATGCAAGTAATGCTGAAACTGTTACATTATCAACAACATATACAGTATGATCTTCAGCTATTACATACTGACAACTAAAAACCCTATCGGAATAAAATCATTACACAATGCAACCCATAAAAAATCTTGGTTTGCGGTCACGAAAAGCAATATTAAAGAACAAAAAAAAAGTTGTCAAAATTGCTTTTGAGGGGACTTTTTATTATGTTGGCTGTAAACCTGCAAACAAACATGTTTTTTAAGGATGGCTTTCCATACTGGATATGATTCAATTTCACAATATTTGATTGTTATATGTTTAATTTTTTATACAATTCAAGTACAAGGAATTTTATAAGTGTCAAATTAGAAAGAGCGGCCTGATTTATGTTTCACTGTCAAATACAACCTAGAAATCCAACCCAATATTTCATAAAATTCACACTCCAAACAACATTTTCGTCAATTTACAGATATGTGTGGTAGTGAATTAATCATGGAGGTACAAATAGCAATACTGCATCATGAGCTAAAACATGAACTCTCATGTATAAAATACGACTGAGGCTATTTGACCTTCACTGCTATCATTCATGCCGAGATTTTGGCAGTTACTAGCGGAGAACAAGGTAAGTAATGGTATAGAAGCCAGCAAAAGCTGGTTGTTTTAACTGCTTTCAGGTAAATACTGAAAAAAATGTTAAAAACTGGAATAAAACCCTTAAGATAGTAGAGTTTCTTGATGCACCAATGAACTACCCAGTTCTACTCTGTCCCTGGTAAATTTCGTTGTTCAGTGTTTATGAGCAAAATGTTCAAAGTTTAACTTTGGTGTCTTGTCCCATTGGTCCCATTCATAGCACATAACAATATGATAGAAAAGTGTCAATGAATGACAAGTAGAGTTAACTTATAACTCAATGAAGGGAAAATTAAAATCTAGCAGAAAATACAAAGTATACTGGTAACACAGTAAATCCTCAAAAGGACTAAGATTTCAGATTGACACAGAAAAACTGTAATGATGGAAACTAACACAATAGGTCACTAAACCTTCACTTAGATATTTTCTACACATTTGAAGTTATACAAGTGTCGTAGAAAATAAACAAAACATTCAAATCCTTCATGCATCAGATTTGACTGTACCAAATAAAAATCGACTAAAATGAGTTTCCAGGTCTTAAAAAACTATATTGGCATATATAGAGACCAGTTACATTACATTAAATTTACATAAGGTTTCATGTACAGTCAAACCTGTGTTTGCAGCCATCTCTGACTAAACACCACCCTGTGAATAAATGCCATTCTTTGAAAAACCGTCACTGATTATTTAGAACAATGACCTCCAAATAAAGCCCATCTGTCCATAAAGGCAACATTTTGTCTTTACAAGGTGGCCTTTGCACACAGGTTTGACTATAATTTGTGTTTTGTGTGAAACAAGACCAGGGGTAATACATTAAAAACTATCAAATTATTATTATAGCAAATGCCGTATCTAATGGTGTATAAGACGCACATTTTTTCCACTAGAAATGTATAACAAGAGAGCCATGATGGCCCTGCATTGCTCACCGGAATAAATATTAATTAACTTGTTACTAAAAAGGTAATAAAGGTAAACTTGTGGGCAAATAATGGGGAACAATAATAAACACAATAAAGGACCATCAAAGGATACTACAAAAGAATATTCGAGATGACTGAAGGATGCCACAAATCAAATTTGGTGATGATCCAACCACTGGTTCATGAAGTCATTTAAGGCATTTCTATGTTTAGCTCTAGCAGCCCCTAATACGGGGTTACCGTTTTTTTCGCAAATCTGATAGAATGCTATCTAAAGATGCTAAAAACCAAGTTTGGTAATAATCCATCAATAGAAACATGAGAAAAAGTCATTTTAATTCTTATTTTTAGCTCTAACGGCCCCTAAAAGAAGCCTACCAAATTTATTTGGGCAAATTTGAGAGAGGACCATCTAAGGATGCTACAGACCAAGTTTGGTGATCATCCATCAATTGGTTCATGAGAAGAAGATGATTAAAGGTTTTTCTATTTTTAGCTCTAGCGGCCCCTGAAAGGGGCCATCCATTTTAATTTGAGCAAATCTGATAAAAGTCCATGTAAGGACGCTACAGACCAAGTTTGGTGATGATCCATCCATTGGTTCATGAGAAGAAGATGATTAAAGGTTTTTCTTTTTTTATAGTTCTAGTGACCCCTAAAGGGGCCAACTGGTATAATATGAGCAATTGCAGTTAGAACGTCAAAAGGCTTCTGCACAGCAAATTTGAAATAAACCCGACTAGTAGTTTCTGAGAAGACCATTGTTGACGCCAGACGACGGACCCCGGAGCATCCACCTACCCATCCTAACAGCTCACCCTGAACCTTTGGAAAACGTATCATCCGAATGTGCGTACAGTTTCAAAATGTTCTCGATCAATAGCTGTTTTTGGCATTGTAGCCTGTCTTATTATTTTTAACATTGCAGACATGTATATTTAATCTTATTCAAATCAATAAATGCAATATAGATAGGGTACATGAAGTGAATTTGACAAAAAAGATTTTGTACAAGTGGTAAAGGTTACATTTCGAACCGCTCAGCCATAGAGCTGGGCTTGATTTATTTATTAAGGGAGTTAAAGTGAACTTATTTGATACTTACTCTAATTTCTTGTTCATAAGTAACTTCGGTGGTCACTATGTACTAATGTCTTGCAAGTTTCTCAATATAAGCTGGTCAATCTCTATAGCAAATCATTCGCTTGAGAATATCAACTGCCTTTGCAACAACAATCCAGCTCTTAACCCATTAGCTCAGTCAAATGAGGAAAATGTTCTTTTGTAACATAGTTCTAAATCAAGTTCATCCACGAATAAATAAAATGTTGCAGATGATTGCATTGGATGTTTCGCAAATTTATTGCAATAAGGACTGAAAACAATTGCATGAAGATATATAAAATTGACATCAGTTTGGGATCTTGCACCCAGATTTCGTCAAATTTGGGTGCGTCTTATACACAAGAATACATATTTTCCCTCAGATTTTGATCAAATACGGGGGTGCGTCTTATACACGACTGCGTCTTATACACCGTTAAATACAGTATGTAAAAAGAAGCCATCAAAATAAAATCCAACACAATAGCTGAAAAAAACACTGAAGAGTGAAAAAAATATTGAAAACTTAACAACAGGTTACAAAACAAAAAAATTAATCACAAAATTTCAAAACAACAAATATTGAACAAAACATGGAAAATATACCATCTAAACTAAAATAAAAAATTCTGTTTTGATTTAAAAAAGTTCCAGGCCGTTTTTGAAGTTTATTTAATCAATACATAAAAATCACTTAAGCTTGCACATGTTATCAATAAGTAGGCATATGGTTTCTGGATGGATTCTCATCAGTCGGACTGTATGCAGGTAACTGAGCTGAAGGTGTTGGATTGTTGGATTGTACATCGCTTCCAGTATTGGATATCACACTAGAGCCACACTGTGGCATCCCTGTGTCCCCTGACTGCATAGTGTAGTAAGAAGCAATTTGATCATATGATGGTGGTTTTTCCTCCATACTTTTTGTTCTCTGCACTTCCTCATATGAAGGCGGGGCTGATATGATTGGATTGTCCACGCCTCCAGGATATATCCCTACATTGTGTTCATTTGTTACTATACCATCACGATCCTGAAAAAAGAACGACAAGCCATATGGTGGATTAAGAATATAAGCATTGACAGATAAAAGCCTGATCTGGATATGTTTAAGCCTAAAGTACCACAGACTGGAATTATTACAGTGCAACCTCTCCAGAGCTGCCTTCTCTTGAGCAACAACCTCCCTTCAACCACTGCATTATTTTTTCCCACTGTATGATATAACTACTAATTTAACCCCTCTATAGCAATAACCTCTCAACAACAACAACAAAATTTTGCTTCTCCCAAAGGGTGTTGCTTGTTGAACACATGTTAAACATGACACCAACCAGCTACTTTGGATCTCCATCCCCTATAAAAGTGCTTAAAACTCATACAAATTTTTTGATGGTAAAATTTTCAGAGATTGAGTTTTGAGTTTTTTGTATGAAATGATTTGATTTCATGACTAGAATGTGACATTAGGCTTTATAAAAATATTACTGCCACTTCTGGACCGTAGATAGTGGCCATGCATACAAAAACATGAAGTTGAGTAAGCTTCGATGCTCATGTCTTTTTCACACACAATATAAACCTTAAGGTAGTGTAAGTGCCTACAAACGTAAAAAAGAGGGCCATCATGGCCCTGATCGCTCACCAGAATAAATATTAATCAACTTGTTACTAAAAAGGTAATAAAGGTACTCTCGCGGGCAAAATAATGGGGAACAATAATAAACTTGATAAAGGACCATCAAAGGATACTACAAAAGAATATTTGTGATGACTGAAGGATGCCACACACCAAATTTGGTGATGATCCAACAACTGGTTCATGAAAAGAAAACGTTTATAGGTATTTCTATTTTTAGCTCTAGTGTCCCCAAAAAGGGACCAACCATTTTTTTTAGCAAATCTGATAGAACACTATCTAAAGATGGTTAAACCAAGTTTGGTAATAATCCATCAATAGAAACATGAGAAAAAGTCATTTTAAGGTATTTCTATTTTTAGCTCTAGCTGCCCCTAAAAGGGGCCAACCAAATTCATTTGGGCAAACTTGAGGAAGGACCATTTAAGGATGCTACAGACCAAGTTTGGTGATCATCCATCAATTGGTTCATGAGAAGAAGACGTTTAAAGGTACTTCTATTTTTAGCTCTAGCGGCCCCTAAAAGGGGCCAACCATTTTTATTTGAGCAAAATTGATAAAAGTCCATATAAGGATGCTACAGACCAAGTTTGGTGATGATCCACCCATGGTATCATGAGAAATGGATGATTAAAGGCTTTTCTATTTTTAGCTACAGTGACCCCTAAAAGGGGTCAACTGGCATAATATGAGCAAATTGCAGTTAGAATGTCAAAAGGCTTCTACACTGCAAATTTAGAGTAAATCTGACTAGTAGTTTCTGAGGAGAAGAACATTGTTGACGCCAGACGCCGGACGCCGGAGCATCCACCTACCCATCCTAACAGCTCACCCTGAAACTTCAGTTCTGGTGAGCTAAAAAAGGCTAAAATGACATTTTAAGTTACTAACAATAATTAAATATCATACTATCATACCATGCAACAAAAAATCGATCCAAATATGGCAAAATAGTGTTTTATTGCTATAAAAAACTGCACCCCCATATCGACTCCACTTTATCAGCGAAAACGATCTACACGGCGGCATTGTAAGGGGCTCCTTAAGGGCAAATTTGTATCAATCGATATTAAATATGGTATCGTTTGCCTTATTTTAACATAAGTATTTAAAATTTGACAGATTATCAACATCAAGCGGATGAAAGTGGGAGATAAGAAAAATAAGGCTACGCGAGGTGTTAGAGTGTTCTCAAAAAGTGAAAAATGTAGTTAGAAATCTCTTTCTCGTGGAAGTTGGTTTAGGAATGCTAAAGATACCGAACTGCATAAACCTATATCCAGTAAAAAACTTGACCATAGCGATGTGACATATTGAAACTTTATGTTGGAAAATTACGTAATAAATATATAACTGCAACAATCATTTGATGCGCATGAAACATGTGAATTCATTGGTCAATTGGGCTACTAGCATCTAGTATAAGATATATGATGAAATAACTGATCCCGAATTGTGGTGTTATTGAAGTGTGATATCAATATCACACTCTAATGCCTTGCTAATTATGCGATCAATATGGGTCAATTTAGACCTTATATATGTTGCATCACACATTCCTTTATGTTTTAGTGGGAGATATAATAAACAGCAATATGGTATGCAGACACTTCACGCACCTTTCAATAAAACACACACAACAAGAAAAGGAGCAGTCAAAGATTGTTATGACGTAGCATTTTTACAAGTTTAATCAAATTTATACATTCCAAAGTTAGTTAGGTTTCAAATACAATTAAACATGAGTTATAAAACTACAATATATTTAAATTGCCAGTAAATTAATACAGGGAGACTGGGTCAACGAAAATTATTATTTTCGCTATTTCATCGATGTAATCAATAAAATAAAGTTATTTCAATGTGAACTTTTATTAAGCAACTCTGTAAAGTTTGGTAAAATATTGAAAGCTATCAAACAAACAATAGGATGAAAAACAGCAACGTCTTATGAACATCGGACGTGCATGTTTTTCGAGAATCTTATTTTATTCTGTTACATATCCAATTACCTTTATATATTAATATTTTTTTAATTATTACATTAACAGACATAAAACATAAACACTTTTCTACAAATCAATCACATCTTAAGTTCTTATTTTTACACTAAATGCATGGCTACCCTTCATTTAACTACTATAGCAGTTTCCATAGCCATCTTCAACTTGATTTCCCAATCAGCCACTTTCCCCATTGAGAGCCTCTGGGTTGACGAGAAATCTGATGTACAATGTATTGCATTGGTACGATATGATACTATTTTGACAAATATTTCTTATTAAGCTCTTTAGAGTCATCTAAAATGGTGGGCGGTTCCACTAATTGATCCGCTAACGATGAACGAATTTGATTGGTTATCAAATTTTAATAGGCTGTATTAATTTATAGAATAATTGTTGATTTTCGGTACTTTGTAGCGGAAATTTTGATATTTATTTTTGTTTTTTATCAATGACATATGACGTAATTATCAGCGGGGTTCTAGCTACAGAATTTCTTTAAAGTCAAATATCTATTGAATGGGGCCACTTACGCTACGTTAAGATATATACAAAATCTTAAGAAAGAAATAATTGTCTGTACACAATCATTGGGAAATGGAAACAAACATTTTTAACTTTGGCCTTAGCTTAAAATATGACAAACTCTTTAGTAAAAGAAACAAAAGCAATACAAACTCTGGATAAGTGTGTTCCTGTTGGCAAAACTTCACCCTGAACTATAATTACACCTCTCTGACTTAGAGCTTGACGACGACGACTTCTTGAGTAAAACACACATAGCCATATCATAAGCTTCAGAAATATGAGCAATAAAATAATCCTGAAATAACAACAGATTTCTTAATGGTATATATATACACACTGGGCCATCTTTAAAACAATGTTGGTTTGCAGTTACAAGTAGGTAAGGTATTAGTTTTGTTGATATCATATGCTCGAACTTACAAAAATGAAAAAGCAAAAATAAAGAATACAGAAAAATAAAGTTTACAAACGCACTCATTACAGTAAGTAGTTCTGAATCAACTATATGTATTTCAGATCACGTTATATGCTACTGTTAGCCAATCAGTGATGTAGTAATACTTAATAAACAGTTCAGGGTTAATTGCTTATCATTTCTTTTTTTTCACTGGGGTATCATCCACCAACAGTCAGGGCTATTTGGTGACCTTTCCAGCCTTTATAGTGGAGCAAGACCTGAAAGAACACCTGGGTAGAACCATAAACCTTCCATGAAGTTTGATAAACTAGCTGAACAGATTCTTCATATGTGAAATCTGTCTGGTCTTGGTTCAGAATTGAACTCACAGCGGTGAAGGGTTAGTGATTACTAATTTCATAACGGAAATGTTGAATACAAGTAGGAAACGGACTTCTATAAAAAACAAGAGGGCCATGATGGCCCTGCATCGCTCACCAGAATAAATATTAATTAACTTGTTACTAAAAAGGTAATAAAGGTACACTTGCGGGCAAATAATGGGGAACAATTATAAACTTGATAAAGGACATCAAAGGATACTACAAAAGAATATTCGTGATAACTGAATGATGCCACAGACCAAGTTTGGTGATGATCCAACCACTGGTTAATGAAAAGAAGTCATTTTAAGGTATTTCTATGTTTAGCTCTAGTGGCCCTTAATTGGGGCCAACCAATTTTATTTTCGCAAATCTGATAGAACACTATCTAAAGATGCTAAAAACCATCCACCTACTCATCCTAACAGCTCACCCTGAACCTTCGGTTCTTGTGAGCTAAAAATGCATGAAAAATACTGAAAATCCCACCTACCTCAGAATATATTCAACCCAATATCCCACCAACCCAAAACCCATTCAACACAGAAATGTACAAACAATTGTTTAATGAACTAGTAAAATGTGAGACGTTCATTCCACAAATTATAAACTATCAGTTTTTTAATCATATATGAATACATTGTATTTACTTTGAATTCTTATTCAGACATAAGTCCATGGAAAAGTAAAACAAAATATTACAAAATGCACACAGAACATGAAAATATATGGAATGAAAATATACAACAAATATTCAATTTTAATTCCTTTTCAACAAAAATAAAATAGAATTTTACATTCTAATATAAAGCAGAAATTATTTCAAGTTGGCTCAGAACATAACAATACACATTAGCTATTGTTCGGTGATGACTGAAGGATGCCACAAACCAAATTTGGTGACGATCCAACCACTGGTTCATGAAAACAAGTCATTTTAAGGTATTTCTATTTTCAGCTCTAGCGACCCCTAATTGGACCGAACATTTTTATTTCAGCAAATCTGATAGAACACTAAACAAGATGCTAAAAACCAAGTTTGGTAATAATCATCCATAGAATCATGACAAAAAGTCATTTTAAGGTATTTCTATTTTTAGCTCTAGTGGCTCAAAAGAGGGGCCAACCAAATTTATTTGAGTAGACGTGAAAAAAGAACCATCAAAAGATGCTACAGACTAAGTTTGGTGATCATCCATCCATTGGTTCATGAGAAGAAGACGTTCAAAGGTATTTCTATTTTTAGGTCTAGTGGCCCCTAATAGGGGCAACCATTTTTTTCGCAAATCTGATAGAACACTATCTAAAGATGCCAAAAACCAAGTTTGGTAATAATCCATCCATAGAATCATGACAAAAAGTCATTTTAAGGTATTTCTATTTTTAGCTCTAGTGGCCCCAAAAAGGGGCCGACCAAATTCATTTGAGTAAACATGAGAAAGGTCCATCTAAGGATGCTACAAACCAAGTTAGGTGATGATCCATCCATTGGTTCATGAGTAGAAGATGTTTAAACGTATTTCTATTTTTAGCTCTAGCGGCCCCTACAAGGGGCCATTTTTATTTGAGCAAATCTGATAAAAATCCATAAAAATCCATTGGTTCATGAGAAGAAGATGATTAAAGGCTTTTCTATTTTTAGCTCAAGTGACCCCTAAAAGGGGCCAACTTGTATAATATGAGTAATTTTAGTTAGAATGTCAAAAGGCTTCTGCACAGCAAATTAGAAGTAAATCCGACAGGTAGTTTCTGAGGAGAAGACCATTGTTGACACCAGACGATGGAACAATGGACGACAGACGCGGGAGCATCCACCTACCCATCCTAATAGCTCACCCTGAACCTTCGGTTCTGATGAGCTAAATATGATGAACTGCACTATGATATAATTTTCCTCAAGTTTCCTTGCTTCTGATTGAAATAAATGATTAGAATAAATTTACTAATATAAAATACTATCTGAACTCTTGATAATAAATGACCAGTGGACAATATAATAATCAATATACAATATTCACAGGTTTGATGGTCTAATGAATCACTTCGCACTATACCTACTTTAACAATCCCAGCCTGTGTCAATTTAATCCATGTTAATGCTTGAGGCTGACAATTCTGATAATACACTGCAACTTAGTCTGTCCTGAGACTTTAACTGCTTCAAAAGGTATATACTTGGGATGGCCAAATCACTCTCAGGTCTGAGTATACACTGCATTTTAGAAAGTGTTCAACCACACAAATTGAATGACAACTCGAACAATATCAAATTCTGAGCAACGCTGCAACTTAGGATATTGTCCTTATGTCATATAAACTCTACGAGTTAAGCAGCTGCTATATTATTATTTCACATCTTAACACCACGGAGGCTCTTCACAGACTCACCAAATTTATACAATTAACCGCTTTATATACTCAAGTGCTGCATATAACAACCAACATGATTGGCTAAAGATTAACAAAGTCGTTGATTGGCTAATGTCAAACGATTTGGCTAATAGTCTAACGAATATAAAATATGAATTATCGTTGTCATCATTGATTAATTAAAGGATCTAAGCTATTGTCTTTACACAGTGTTGTATATAATATATATTATAATATGTGTTTATAGTAGTTTGTATGCCTGTCTGCCTGATTAGCTCAGTTGGTAGAGCAGCTGACTTGCAAGCAGAAAGTTGAGGTCTCAAGCCCCGCATCGGGAACTTTATTTTCGGCCTCCTTGATGCCATGAGTGTATGGCTAGCCTTGGAATCCTAGAGCTAGGGTGAGGCAAAGACTGGGTTAGCTTAAAAGTCATGTACACAGAACAATATAAAATTAATTAACTGTCGCTAACTTAATGGTTTATAAGCATTAGTAAGCATGTATGCCACGATAAGGCAATAAAAATAAATTTAAATGACTGAAAAACAAAGATTTGAAACACAGTAGCTAATTTCCAAGAAAAAACAGGGAGAGTTGCTTCCCTTGATTTGTGACGCCATAGTTGACACAGAGTATATACACATTCATAGGAGTTTAATGTAGTGTAAGTGCCTAAATACGTAAAAAAGACGTTAAAAGCATTTTAAGTTTTTTTAACAATTATTAAATATTATACTTCGATATCATGCACCAAAACTTCAAATCGAACATGCAAGAATAATATTTTATAACAATGTAAACTGTACT
Organism: Lutraria rhynchaena; assembly: GCA_008271625.1. Classification (NCBI taxonomy): domain Eukaryota; kingdom Metazoa; phylum Mollusca; class Bivalvia; order Venerida; family Mactridae; genus Lutraria; species Lutraria rhynchaena. The sequence continues at coordinate 48,656 of VIBL01000520.1, forward strand.
CCTTATTGATATCAATGCAAACAATCAAGGGGTTCCAAGGAGCTCCGTAAGTACAAACTAGTAAAACAATATATACATACAACTTGGCATCGTTTGCATAATATTAAATTTATCCATTCCTGTGTCAGTTACATACACATTTTGACCTGATTTATGGAACTTCAGCATATATCTGCATGTAATGTAGAGTCCCTGAGCATATCTAAATTGTCATATATAATAATACTGTAAGACATAGAAAGTGATTATAACATTATTGTTTCGAAATTTCAATGACATAATCAATACAACAATATCATTCCAACTTGAACTTTTATCGCATTACTGCTCAGACATGAATATCAATGAGACTATCGAAAGCCACCCAGATACTAATAATAAAGACTCTAGCTAATTGAAACTGTAAAGATGTTGATTGGAGATATGGAGCCAGTTGAAACTTGGTAATTCTTTCAATTTTATGGTTTAAGTGAGAACACAAAAATATTGAATGATATATTTGTAAAATTCCGAAAAAACGCTTTGAAATGCATCTTCAAATAAGGCGGCAATCTTTATTCAAAAACACCTACCATGTTTTTAAGCGAGTAATTAACAATAAAACTGTCAGATAATTATCATCTCGTGCAATCAACAATTATTCTAATGATTAACCCATCCCATTCAATTTTGATAGCTACCGTATTTTACTAAGTATAAGACGCAGTAGCATATAAGACACACCCCCATCTTAGGAAAAAATCTGAGGAAAAAAACATACTCTTGTGGATAAGACGCACCCAAATTTGATGAAATCCGGGTCTGAAATCCGAACTGACATTGATTTATAAGTTGAAACGCATACATGCAAAATATGTACCTTCGTATATACTTTCATAAACATGTGAATTACAACTTGCTCAAAATGTTATACAAGTAGACATTTTACTGTTCATGTCAATTATTTCAGACCTTCATTGTCCGCTTTGTCCCCCACCGGAGATGTATTGTCTACAAACTGTCTACTCCAAGTTACCGTAGAAACACAAGATAGTCGATTAAAATCACTCATTAAATGCATGTTACAGAAATAGTTTTTATTTAAGTCATATATGAACCAAAACCAAAGAGTCAATATCAAATGAATTTGAAACCAACGTACAAATTATTCGGCGAAAATTAACTCCATTAATAAATAAATCAAGTACAGCTCTATGGCCGGGGGATTCTTTTTATGTCGAATTTACTTTATTTACCCTATCTATATTATATTTATTGATTTAATTAAAATTAAATACACATTTCTGCAATGTTAATGACACTTAGACAGACTGCAATGCCAAAAACAGCTACGGATCGAGAATGTTTTGAAACTGTACATACAACTGTTATCAAACTTGCTAATCGTTTATAGTTCAATCATTGAAGCCACTCCTAGTTTTGATGTATAATAACAAAATATTTTTCATATCATATCATACCAACCCAGTGGTTTTCAAAAGAAATAATGCGCCTTGCTTTGTTTGTTAAGATTACATAATTAAACAAGAGGGCCATGATGGCCCTGCATCGCTCACCAGAATAAAAATTAATTAACTTGTTACTAAAAAGGTAATAAAGGTACACTTGTGGGCAAATAATGGGGAACAATAATAAACTTGATAAAGGACCATCAAAGGATACTACAAAAGAATATTCGTGATGACTGAAGGATGCCACAGACCAAGTTTGGTGATAATCCAACCACTGGTTAATGAAAAGAAGTCATTTTAAGGTATTTCTATGTTTAGCTCTAGCGGCCCCTAATTGGGGCCAACCATTTTTATTTGAGCAAATCTGATAGAACACTATCTTAAGATACTAAAAACCAAGTTTGGTAATAATCCATCCATAGAAACATGAGAAAAAGTAATTTTAAGGTATTTCAATTTTTAGCTCTAGTGGCCCCTAAAAGGGGCTGACCAAATTTATTTCAGCAAACTTGAGACAGGACCATCTAAGGATAATACAGACCAAGTTTGGTGATCATCCATCCATTGGTTAATGAGAAGAAGACGTTTAAAGGTATTTCTCTTTTTAGCTCTCACCGCCCCTAAAGGGGCCAACCATTTTCATTTGAGCAAATCTGATAATAGTCATTATAAGGATGCTACAGACCAAGTTTGGTGATGATCCATCCATTGGTTCATGAGTAGAAGATGATTAAAGGTTTTTCTATTTTTAGCTCTAGTGACCCCTAAAATGGGACAACCAGTGCAATGTAAGCAAATTGCAATGAGAACGTCAAAAGGCTTCTGCACAGCAAATTTGAAGTAAACCCGCCTGGTAGTTTCTGAGGAGAAGACCATTGTTGACGCCAGATGACGGAAGACGGACACCGGAGCATCCACCTACCCATCCTAACAGCTCACCCTGAACCTTCAGTTCTGGTGAGCTAAAAATCAATAAATTATGTCTTGTTGACATCGATCTATGATGTCCGAAATTAATTGAAGCTTATTTGTCACATCATCAAGCGCATCTTTTTTGTATAGACAATTCAAATATTCACAAAACAGCATGTGACATTCTGTAATCTGTACCGATTGGCGACTTTAAAGAGTTTTGAAAATACCGATGCTTATCACTTGATAAGGATTCTTGTAGCAGGATCAATGAATTCTTGATTTTGATTGGTTGACAACATTTTTAAAGCATGACCTACATTTACTTGAAATATTGATGTGTGTAAATTCGGTGTAAAACAATGTGTTTGGAATTAACTTACTCATAATTAAGGATTTCAGCGGATTATCAATGTACGGCTTGTCTAGGTGAGTAATGCATATATACATTAGTTTGAATTATTGATGATATTCTTCTGGTAATTTATTAAATGGTGCATTCTATTGCGATAGTTTGAATAAATGCCAGTAAATAAATATCTCATCTTTACATGGTGCTGCATCATTTTAAAGGTCCCGTCTACACTCATCTTCCAAATCGCCTATGGGTCAAGCTATTTCAAATTTCACTGTTATTTTTGTCAAAAGACTCATAATGGTACAGTTGTACGGCGAAATGTTCCTCCATAAATCAAATCATCAAATAAATCGCTCATCTTCGTAAAAAATACACTCGCAACGCTGTTGACAGTTATTTAACGATAGGCTATATTACATATATAGTTAGTACTTGCAATGATCAATGTCAACTATGATGTCACAAACGAAGGGAAGTAACCGCATTGATTTTTTCAGCAGGTGTGATATTTGTCAGTTTTTTATTTTGATTTATGTGGCCAATTTTTATTCTTGAAAAGTAAAATTTTGTGTACGTATGTAAAATTGAGTATATTTAATATTTTCAAGCTCTCCTAAAGTGACAAATATGACCTTTAAAGAACCAGTGGTTGACGCTTACTTAATTAAAGGAAGGAGGAGTGTAACAGTGTTGTATAGGATGGTCCTCGCTGGTACCGCGGTACTTAGTTTTGACAATGAATGACATTAGTTGAAAGAAATTTCCTGTTAGTTTGTTTGTATGTGACTTATTGTCACTGGGGTTTAATGCCCTTTTTCAACAATTTTTCATGTTACATACGGCGACCAGTTCACAAAACCAGTTTTCCTGGACTGTATACTAACCAGTACTAACTTACCCTTCCACAAGGAGCCGGCAACTTCTCCATATATGGAGGAAAATCAACATTTTGTCAAATTTTCATAGAAGGGTATGACCTGCCGCAACCGAGATTCGAACCCGAATCTCCAGGTTACAAGTCCAGCCCACTAACTACTAGACCACAGCCTAGAAATTTCCTGTATCAATTTCTTATACTGATATGAACTGTGGCATCTTAATTATCATTACATATAGCCACCAAAGTTTAAGTCAATGTTTTCAAAAAAATATGTAGGTCAAGCTGCCATATTTACAACAGGTGCTTCCTAGGGAGACCACTCTGGTACCGCGGTAACTTGTTTAATAAAATATGGTGGCCACGTAAGCACATAATTTAAATAAATTCACTTTTAAAAGCTCTAAGCAGATTAGTCCTGCCATATCCCATCTTGCTTTCTTTGCTTTGGCTTAATAATAATATAAAACTGCATAAGATGAGGTAAGCAACAAAGTTTTCTACAACATTTTTTAATAGTTTAATGATGACCCTTTTTGGCTTCCATAGATTTTTTCAGACAGGATATGATGTATGAAGCAGACAACCTCCGCATGTCAAACTTCCACTTTCAATTTGATCGGATTAACAGTCAATAGATGTCGCTACATATCCAAATTAGCACATTTTCGGATTACCGCAGTATCATTAGGGACGCGGTACCAGCGAGGACGACTATATATATGTGCTTATAGTAGTTTGTATGCCCGTCTGCCCGATTAGCTCAATTGGTAGAGCAGCTGACTTGCAAGCAGAAGGTCGCAGGTTTGAGCTCGCATCATGAACTTTATTTTCCAAATTTGGCTGAAAATCATGCTTGAATTTCCCAAAATGAAATGCTAAGGTCCCTCCCCAATTTCTGGAAAAAAGGCCCTGCCCATATTCATGTAAAGTTACAAATTATGTAAGTAATATCATAACATATCAATACAAACTTCCGGTATGCAGAAAGTAAAATAGAAACTCACACATAAAAGGACGATTCCATTTCTCGACGTTTTAATTACTGTAGAGCTACCTTCTCGTCAACAAACTAAAAGTGAAAATTTAGAACACTGATGATCTGATGATACAAACCGGATGTAAATAGCGACAGAAAAAATGAAAACAATGCGTAATGAAGACGATTATATCAGCATAATTTAACACAGTCACAATTAATTGTTATAACGAGACGAATCACAAACGGTTTTAGTCAGAAAAACGTCTGTATATACGTAAACATACCGTGTATTTATAATTTTCCCAAGTTTAGATTGTCTTTTTCAGACAGCGGTGTTCTCATAAGAATAGCTAGCCATGTAATTCACTTTCCTTGTATTGCGCAATCTTCAACGAAAACGTGATAGGCCCTCTGCACTATTTCAAAGGGGCGGTCGGGGGTGGTGGATGTTTTGTTATATAGTTTTTCATAACAAATAAGAACTACTGTAATGTGTTCTAACTTTTATTATTTGTAACTATATTAACTGAACATTGATGAGATATTAACCTTATGGAAGCTGGTAGTAAAAAGCGCTGGGCCTATCAGTGATTGTCCTATTATACTGGACACAGAAATAGACTGGTCATAATGCAACAGTGGACACAGCTTTAATCAATTCAAAGGTTAAATAAATATACATATATAAATATACATATATACAAATATACATATTTAACTTTGACAAATCAATAATAATCTGGTGGCTGCAGGAATAGTTAAACCATGCGTAAATCAAGGGAAACATTTATTATTTTGTACAACATTAAAACATTAACAAAGCAGATTGTATGTATTCTGAAATGCTATAATGCAGCCAGGGTAGAAACCTCTCAGTAATATGATACATGTACTGCGAAGGAATTTAGCAAGGCTAAAAGGATATAATACATACACGCGTACAAGGCGGAGGTAGGTATAAAGAACCATATTGATGAGTATGTAGTTCATCTACACGGCGAAAGTAGGTACCCTATAGTTATGTGATATATTTACACGGCGATATATGAATGTGATACATTTACACAGTGGAAGTAGGTACACAAAGTATATATACAGCGATGTAATACATTTACACAGCATGAGTAGGTATACGTATAAATCCCGCGTAGATACCTATGCAAAGATATGATACATTTACACTGCCTGGGAGGTACACTGTATACGGTGATGTGATACATTCACACAGCCTTAGTAAGTACACTACATACATTGATGTGATACATTTACACAGCTCCGGAAGGTACACTCCATTTTGGGTAAGTAAACAAACTGAAGGAAAGCATCTATAGACCTTTCCCCAGCTGGATGGGGATGAGAATACCCAAGCTGTCGCACTACAGAAGGGTAAGACTCCCCCACTGTGCCTGTCCATTTGCCGTGGGCTGCAACCCGTGTCGCCTGATGACATGATCCTGGAGGTTGAGTAGGGCCAGGGTATGGGTGCTTACACTCTGTCCCTGCAACACACCACTTCGGCCTTAATTTGGGCTGAACGGGAGATCAGGAAGACCCGTCATGATCAATCGGCTGGACATGCCAAGGCCTGGGTCACTGATTGTGTACTCATCTTAGTCCACACAAATCCTACATACTTATATACACTTCGTTTTTCCATCAAATTCTTTTTTCTATAAAATCATTGTCCTCAATATCAGCGCCCCAGAGGGCGGTGGCTCATGGATCAAGCAGATGAAAGTCTCAATCTTTGATTGGCAATTGTGATCACCCAAAGATAGTCTATGGTTGGAATGACATTCTGCGGGACTACTCTTGCCCAATATAATCCTTTCACTCTGAGTATATCGCTGATGTATCCTAGTCATGGTCCGTGTTTGGTTTCTCAAGATCATGTCCCCTTTTAAGACTCCGTTTTGGGTGGGTGAGGAGCATCGGCGATGAAGATAAATAAAAAATCATGTCACCAAAAAAAAAAACGGACCAAGCGAACCTGCTCTGATCCAGACTCTTAGACCGGTAACTCTTCGTCTCCCTATCTCACCATCCATGAAAATAGCATATCCTCCTCTCAAGCATTTCAACGTTTTGTGGTGGTTGAGAGTGAAGATCCGGAGAAGCCCATAACAAAACCCTCCCCATTTGTCATAGAAAAACAAATAAAAAGCATCAATGGCAAAGCAAAATCAGTTAAAAAAGTAAAAATATGATACACTTCTTATATACCTTTTTAACAAACCGTCACCTTAATTCCAGAATCGTATAACTTCGTTTTTGACAAAAATGAAGTTTTGCTATCGTTGGATTCGTCTCAAAACGTTCTACAATATGCACTAACATATATACTTGTAGCTCTAACATGAAGAGGCTAAATCGCTGTGCCACAAACGTCTAACTATTCATTTTCTATTGACCTCACAATCTTTAAACGCGATTTTCTTAAAACGAAAAAAATGAAGTTATAAGTTTCTGGAATTAAGGTGACGAAACAACAATATAAAAATCTTATTCAACAATAAACCTTTTGGGGGCAAAACTGTAAAATTTACTCCCATTAAACGTTGAATTCGTCCCGAGGAGCATCCCAGAAAAATAGTTAACCCATTACCACTTAGAGATTACTTAAATCAGATAACATATTCATCCAGTGCTATCAGTATATGGCTTATCAGTAACCATTAGATAAGAAATCAGTTGTGTACACTGTACCATCAGGGTTTATTGGGAAAATATGTAAATCTGATACCTATTGTGTTTAAACTGAATTTACTGTAATAAATCATGGTTTAATCATTTTATGATGAATGTAAAGTTTGTAGAGAATTAAATTTCCTTTCTTATGGTACAATTTTTTTGTGAGTATTTAAATCCAATGTGATTTTATGGAGAAATAAACAGGACAAAATATGATTTTCAGTGATAAATAATGTTATTTCCAGTTGATATGCAGACTATAACAAATAAACAGTAATTCAACAAATACACAAAAGATAAAACAAATGTCATTCAATAATAATTTCATAAATATTAAATGATTATATTAAAAAAGCAAACAGTTAAAAAAAGTAACAGTATGTATTGTCACTTATTTTTGATGAATGTGATGTTCTTATGTTGAAATATTTTATTCTTTGAAATCCATTGTTTTAAAAATAATTTTCACATCAGTCAACTATAATTTTTAAAAATAATAGGATAAATTTAATAAATTTAAATAAATAACACTGAAGTATCTCCTCATCCTGCTGAATAAATGAATAACACTAACACTGACGTATCTCCTCATCCTACAGAATAAATGAATAACACTAACACTGACGTATCTCCTCATCCTACTGAATAAATGAATAACACTAACACTGACGTATCTCCTCATCCTACTGAATAAATGAATAACACTAACACTGACGTATCTCCTCATCCTACTGAATAAATGAATAACACTAACACTGACGTATCTCCTCATCCGACTGAATAAATGAATAACACTAACACTGACGTATCTCCTCATCCGACTGAATAAATGAATAACACTAACACTGACGTATCTCCTCATCCGACTGAATAAATGAATAACACTAACACTGACGTATCTCCTCATCCTACAGAATAAATGAATAACACTAACACTGACGTATCTCCTCATCCGACTGAATAAATGAATAACACTAACACTGACGTATCTCCTCATCCTACAGAATAAATGAATAACACTAACACTGACGTATCTCCTCATCCGACTGAATAAATGAATAACACTAACACTGACGTATCTCCTCATCCTACAGAATAAATGAATAACACTAACACTGACGTATCTCCTCATCCGACTGAATAAATGAATAACACTAACACTGAAGTACCTCCTCATCCAACTGAATAAATGAATAACACTAACACTGACGTATCTCCTCATCCGACTGAATAAATGAATAACACTAACACTGACGTATCTCCTCATCCGACTGAATAAATGAATAACACTAACACTAACACTGACGTATCTCCTCATCCGACTGAATAAATGAATAACACTAACACTGACGTATCTCCTCATCCGACTGAATAAATGAATGTACGCCAGATGTTCCTGGGACCTAACCAGTACTTATACACAGACACTAGAAATTTTCCTGGGACCTAACCAGTATTTATACACAGGCACTAACAATTTTCCCAAGACCTGACCAGTACTTATACACAGACACTAGAAATTTTCCTGGGACCTAACCAGTACTTATACACAGGCACTAACAATTTTCCCAAGCCCTGACCAGTACTTATACACAGACACTAGAAATTTTCCTGGGACCTAACCAGTACTTATACACAGGCACTAAAAAATTTCCTGGGATCTAACCAGTACTTATTACAATCCGAACTTGCTATGCAAACAATGATGGAAGATATTCCAAAGTGATTGAAATAATGTTCCTGGGACCTAACCAGTACTTATACACAAACACAATTTTCCTGTAAACTGACCAGTACTTATACAGAGATACATAAACTTACAATTTTCCTGGAATCTAACCAGTACTTAATACATGGGTGCATACACTTGAAATTTTCCTGGGATCTAACCAGTACTTGCAAGGATGGATGCAGTCAGAATTTTCCAGGATTCTAACCTGTAGTCACACTGATGCATGTATCTACTGATCATGTGAATGATACATTAGATGACAACCATCTTTGCACAAATGCACATTACACACAGCACATCCATATACAGTTTCCTTCCTTTTGTTGTGGATACGCTGGTGTAACTTGCAAGTTGTACGCCGACCTGGCAGTCTAATGTTCACATGAGCACCACTATTTTCCTGATTCATAGGTATCTGTATCAAAGTATCCCGTAAAGGTCTTTTTCTCTTAGAATATCCACCAATCAATTGTCGCACAAGTTCCAACCTGAAGTCAATATGACCGTACCTCTTTTTGCTCATAACTCTGTGCGTAGCTTCCTTATAAAGTATAAAACTGTTAACCACAGCACAATTAAACATGAACCAAAACAGGTACCGCCACCACTTTTTCCCATTCCGGCCAACACTATAGTTCATTCGTAACTGGTCATGTAAATCAACACCACCCATAAACTTGTTATATGACCATACACTATGAGGCTGGCGTACATTCAAAACACTGTCCCTAACACGGCGTCTGGCATCTCGAACATCTGACGGGTCACTTAGTGTTGATAAATGATGCACTAGTTTCTTGTCTTTCCATACACTAGCAGTAACATTGGTGTTTCCCAACTGCATAACTTTCATGTCACCACGTTCATTCACATCACTAGGTTTCTTCAATGCAGTTGGGAATCCAAGTCGGTTGATTCTCACTGTACCACAAGCATATAATCCATTTTGTAACAAACTTTGCAGGAGAGGTAATCCAGTAAAGAAATTGTCGAAGAATAGCCACCTATTACTATTGAGAATGTGATCAGTTATCCTAGACACTACATTAAATCCAAGTCCGTTCTCAGTTTGATTGTTCTCTCTTCCTAAGTACACTTCAAACCTGGATAAAAATGCAGACTTTGCATCACACAACATCCACACTTTCATTCCACGCTTGATGGGCTTGGCAGGCATGTACTGGCGGAAAGATAAGCGCCCAGTATATCGGATCATAGCCTCATCAATTGAAGCTTCCCTAGAAAGAGTATATGCCGTTCTAAATGTCCGACACAACGTGTCCATCACTTCACGCACTTTACACAACTTATCATATCCATTTTGTCCACGTTCACGTTCCTGTGCACGATCACTCACATGAAAATATTGGCTGATCTTAGAGAATCTGCTGCTGGTCATAATGTTCTGTATTCCGCTATTTCCAATGAGTGGGTCCGTAGACCAATACATATCAAGCTGCGGAAGCTTGTTCACCCCCATTAACACATTAATGGCCAAGAAGGCGCGCATCTCAGGCTCCGAAACCTCAGTCCAGTAAGGATCTGGACCTTCTCTGGTCTGCCTCCAAGTGGCATACCCGTTAGTGTACCTAACTATAGCCGTAATCAACTCAATTGGAAACATCAACCAGAAGTAGTCCAAAGGAGTTGATGTTTCAGTGTTGAAGTCCGCAGGAATATTTGGTCCGGATCTTTCAACAAAATCATCAATCTGAAAGATAAAAATGACAAAAAATAAGAAATCACAATAATGAATCATTTTATCAACAAATCACAGTAACAGTAACTTCAATTTCTCCTATGAGCACACAGACTACTGTTGTATTTTTTATGAAACATTTTTTTCCTAATATTTTCACATCAATAATAACAATGAATATTCTTATCTATTTATTTTATTTATTTATTGAAAATTACTGACATGACTTTTAGACAATATCATAGTTCATTTCTCTATTCAAATCATTAGTAGATATCTTATTCTACTATCCATGAATATTAATTTATGTACAACAATAAAATGTTAAATTCTTGAATTTGTAAAGAAATTATTTAAGTATTTTTAAAGAAACACACCGTTGGCCTAGTGAAATTTTCAGTCCATTCATGATTAGGAATATCATCATTATCATCATCTGAGGATTCCTCATGGAGCAAAGGAATCTCAACGTCAGACAATAAGTCATCAGACTCAAAGCCAGAAAAATCAGACTCATCTGAATCACTATCAAAAAGATATGCCATAATTAAAAAATTACGTAAATTACGTATCTAATAAAATTATAGACAACTGAAGCTATTGGTGTTCTCACACGAACTGGTTGGAATCGGGATTTTCGTCCGAATTTATAACAATCAGTTTCTATTGGCTACATTTTTTCCAATCAACATCATAAATACATTTCAATTAACAATTACATATACTTACGTAACGTGTCACCAAGTGTCACCAAATTTTATGGCCCCAGAATATACACGGGAAGTCGTCTTTATGATTGTCGACCCCAGAAATAATCACCGACCAAGTAGTCACCAAGTTTTATGACCCCGGAATATACACGGGAAGTCGTCTTTATGACTGTCGACCTCAGAAATAATCACCGACCCACAACACGTGTTGTATGGGGAATTCCCGCGTGATCAATGAATTATCGACTTTTCATTGGACGTTTATTTTTGACAACGACCTTGACGGGTGCAAAAGTAAAAATAGGTTAATGTTTTGTCTGCTTGAAATGTTTGTGACGTAATTTTCATCAGTTGAAACAAGTATTGATTATTTGTGGAGAATTAAAGGACAGTGCAAAATAAAGGTGTTTCGTATTATGGACTAACACTTTTTAAAGGTAAATTACGACAAAAGTTTAAATAGCAACTACACATTTTTTTTTGCTTGTTGGTTTCGCGAATGTTTATTATTTATGTATAGGTTTGTTTTAAGGTTCGAATATTAGTTTTTAATGGCTAAATACGCACTTTAAACCAGACGCGTAAATATGCGTAGTTGAGCGGCTATCGATAGACAACAAAAAAGTCGTAGTCCAGCGGCTATCGATAGACAACAAAATATGCGTAGTTGAGCGGCTATCGATAGACAACAAAAAAGTCGTAGTCCAGCGGTAATGGGTTAAACAAAGAACATTAGGCAACAAAATATCAAGCATCACAAGTTACGTCTCTATCACAACACATTTTGAAAAACACAACAAAACTGTACATAAACCATCTACAAGTTGTACTCGCAAAAATCCTCCAACAAAGAAGACTATGCCACCATCAACGAAACAATCAACCGCTTCTAACAAACATAAACAACAAACACAAGCAGTTCCTTCTGTTAAACACACTCCCCTTACTAACAACAATCCTCTACACCTGCGTCTCCTCACAAGGAGACAGGACAAACCTGATTTAACAGGTCATAATCGGTTTCAGAGTCTGACTAATGTGAGTGATAGGATTGAGGTCTCTGATTGTGATGAAAGCCCTCAGAAGAGGAGGCCTTGTCCATCATACCATCATTTATTCTTTTTTATCCGTCATGGCGTCAAATAATATTATTCAATGAATTGTCGAGGCCTGAGGGTCAATTGTGATCAAATATCACTTTAGATCAATCAATATAAACATGTTGCAGTTTGTCTCTAGGAAACTTTCTTAAAACAGAAAGATAACGTATCATTCAAATCTAATTCTTCATATAGTAAAATTTAAACTGAGGACAATAAAGCTCAATGTGGAGTATATATCATTGCAAATAATAATATTCCTAACAAACAAATACAAAAATTTATCTACGTCCTGCAACAGATTCCTTCTCTGCACTTGATCAAAATCTATGTAGCCCAACATTACTAACAGAGTTTACCTGGAGGATTGAAGAGGATATTTGTGGAAGTGACCACTTCACCATCCTTTTATCATCAACTACAGCCAACCCAAACGGTGGAAGCTTTCCAAAGCCAATTGGGAAAAGTTCAAACTGCTTTGCGTGCAAACTAATACTCGTGAAAAGTTAAACAATAACATGGATGCATCAGACATTTTTACGTCACTGCTTATTGAAGCTGCTGAAAATTCAATCCCTCATACCTCGACAAACTCCATAACAAACCATGGTTTAACGAAGAATGTAAGAGAGCTGCCAAAGGAAGCCCTAAGAAAATTTAATCTTGAGAACAACTCATGACAAGGGGGCCACGATGACCCTGCATCGGTCACCAGAATAGATGTAAATTAACTTGTTACTAAAAAGGTAATAAAGGTACACTTCTGGGCAGATAATGAGGAACAATAATAAACTTGATAAAGGACAATCGAAGGATACTACAAAGGAATATTCGTGATGACCGGAGGATGCTACAGACCATATTTGGTGACGATCAAATCAATGGTTCATGAAAAGAAATCATTTTAATGTGTTTCTATTTTTAGTCTGGTGACCCCTAAAAGGGGCCAACCATTTTTATTAGCATACCTGATAGACGACCATGTAAGAATGCTACCAACCAAGTTTGATAATAATCCATCCATTGTTTGATGCGAAAAAGTCTTAAGGTATTTCTATTTCAGTTAAAGCGGCCCCTAAAAGGGGCGTGCCATTTCTTTCAGCAAACTTGACAGAGGACCATCTAAGGATGCTACAAACCAAGTTTAGGGGTGATCCATCCATTGGTTCATGAGAATAAGATGTTTCCAGGTAACTCTATTTTTAGCTCTAGAGGCCCCTAATAGGGGCCAACCATTTTTATTATAGCAAATCTAATAGAACACTGTCTAAGGATGCTAAAAACCACGTTTGGTAATAATTCATCCAATTAATCAGGAGGAAAAGTCATTTTAAGGTATTTTTATTTTTAGCTCTAGCGGCCCTAAAAGCGACCGACCAACCTCATTTGAGCAAACTTGAGAGAGAAACATCTAAGAATGCTACATACTAATTTTAGCGATGATCCAGCCATTGGTTCACGAGAAGAAGACGTTAAAAGGTATTTTAGCTCTAGCGGCTCCTAAAAGTGACCAACCATTTTTATTTGAGCAAAATCTGATAAAATACTATCTTAGAAAGTTTGGAGATGATCCGTCCATTGGTTCTTGCGAAGAAGATATTTAAAGGCATTTCTATTTTTAGCTCTGGTGTCCCCTAGGAGTTCGGTTAGAACGTCAAAAGGCTTCTACACAGCAAATTTGAAGTAAACCTGATTTAGAGGACAAGACCATTGTTAACACCAGACGACGGACGACGAAGCATCCACCCAGCAATCCTAACAGCTCACCCTGAACCTTTGGTTCTGGTGTGCTAAAAGTCTTTATTCATTTCGTGTATTCAGAGCAAAAGCTCGAAACACAATCAAAAATAATAAACGAAAAACTTGGAGACATTATGTATCCAAACTCAATAGTCAAAACTTCAGTTAAAAACATGAGATATGATAAAAAAAATAATGGAAGGTTCATCCCCAGTGCATCAAGAAATCTTCCTCCAATAAGTCCTCGGAAAAGTGTCAGGCGCACAAGTCCAACGAAGAAAGGAAAAAAACTTAATTCCTCTACAAACAACAAACAGAAATGCAACAAGCTATTCTCAATGGAAGAACCCAGTGCTGACCTTAACAAGAAATTCGATACTTCTTCTGATTCAGACAAAGTTCATTATCAATTCAAACATTTATCCCCACATACTCTTGCCCTACAGCTTGAAATGTTCAATAATGAATGGGAATCTGATGAATTCTCTTCTTCCAGTAAAGAAGCATTGGTAATACCAATTCCTAAGCCTGGCAAGGATCAAAGTAATCCAAACATTTATCGTCCCATAACTATAACCAGTTGTTTATATAAAACACTGGAAAGAATGGTGAATAACACACTAGGCTGGTTCTTGGAATCTAATAATCTTATCATTAATGTACAGAGTGAATTCCGACGCCAACGTGGTACAGTTGACAACCTTGTGTGACTTGAGAAATTGGTGTACCACAGGGCTGTATCTGTCGGTTACCCATTTTAGTATAAAAATTAATAGTATAGTGAAAGCTATCAATCCTGGTGACTGCTCCCTCTATGTTGATGATTTTATTATATGTTTTAAATCTAGAAACATGAATATCATTGAAAGACAACTCCAACAATGTTAAAATGAAATTTCAAATTTGGTCTGATCAAAAAGGTTTTAAATTTTCTAAAAGCACACCGATTGTGGTGGTGCCAGAATTGAAAATTCTTGGAGTGATATGTAAATCCAAACTTACATTTCCTTCACAGTAGTAGGGTTTTTACCAAAGAACGGACATTTTTCACCACCCTTTCAACCATAAACATGGGGAAAACCTCGCATACTTATCAAAACACTTCAACCCCCCATAAACATGGGGAACCTACCATACTTATCAAAACCCCTCAAACCCTCATAAACATGGGGAATCCCCCCATACTAATCAAAACCTTCCAACCTCATATATATATGGCGAACCCTTCCATACTTTCAGAACCTTTCAATCGCGCTCTCCTATTTTCTTTTTTTTAAATATTTAAAATCGATACGCGTATATGCTTCGATTTTACGAGTTGGGGGAATTCCCGATTGCTATACGTATTAATAACGTTGTTATTACTTCCCTGTTTAAAATAATATATATTTTTTTAAAATATGGAATAAGGTCGTTATTTCTTATTTAATTCAGTAATTATCTGTAAGAAAATATTTAACTACTCTATCGTAATATCTCGTTTAATTTTTATGTGAATAAATAGGTTAATTCATTCGCATATTTATGTATAATTTTAAACTTCACCTTAGTCTTTAACGTGTGTGAGAGTATTTAAGCAAAAACGAAAACTATATTATTTGACTGTCGCCAGTACACGTTATGGACTGAAGTCAGGTGTATAAGTTTACGTGGGCTGATTCCCGGTCTGATAGCAGGCCGCTGCTGGGTAATACCTCGAATGTATTTGATCATAGGCTCTATGGGTTGTGCACATAACAGATTCTTACCATAGAGGTTGTAATTAAACGCATAACAAACTTGCCTTGCCTCATTCATAGCTCTGTTTCGTTT
>VIBL01000491.1:0-98667 GCA_008271625.1 Lutraria rhynchaena
AAATCCACAGGCAGACAGATTTGGATTGTGATTAAAGCAATGAATATTCATAGTAAGGCCTTTCATGACAAAAGATGAAGAATAGTGATATGAATGTACGTGTCGGTGAGAGTAAAAATACATTTTACAAACGAAGGATACAAAGTAACGGCACCAGCCTTTTCCTACTCTCCTATTCATTTCATAGTGGCTTCAGTTCACATATTCTACACCACTTTCACCAAACAGAGCGTCTAAAAGCCACCTATCCTTTAACCATTAGTAACACTCTGCAAACTGATGTGAAAAGTTATTATGCAGACAACACAAATTTCATTCCACATTTTGTCTGCATAATCAGACCCATTCATTGATTCTTTTTGTGCAGGAAGAAGGTGATATGCCAGTCTATTGAACGAGTTAAATATAAAACAAGTTAAATATAAACCTACTGAAAACTTGGCAGGCCTGATGCTTAATCACCTCCCCAGTAGGAAGACCTACCGTCGCCCGGAAGGCATTCAACATGGTGCGGCCCTTCAGCCATTCTTATTGTTTTCACTGGACATAACACAATCATCCCACTTGCACGAGTGTTCAGACAAATACTAAAGCCAAATGTTGACTCTTAGACGGTGTCGAGATCGGGAGGATAAGTTTATATTAACCTAGCCATACTTAAAATGAATGAATGGAGAGATTACTTTCCTAGTCTGCAAATTAGCATTCATCTCATACATTTTCATTAACTTGAGATTGATGTGTGAACACAAGATTTTATGGACAAGAAAGAAAGAATACAAACACTGACGTTTCTAATGTGCTGGCTGTTGTTACCAAGGATATCCACATATCATCATCTTCCCACAGTATCCACATTGTGCCATCTTCTCATAGTATCCACAGTGTGCCATCTTCCTGTAGTATCCTCAGTTCACCTCGCAAAACAGAAATCATAATAGCAGTTAGAATGTGATCAAAAACAGCAATCCTGGTTCGACTCCCGGTCGCGGCAGGTCATACCCTTCCATGAAAATTTGACAAAAATGTCAATTTTCCTCCATATATGGGGAAGTTGTCGGCTGTTTGTGGAAGGGGAAGTTAGTACTGGTTTGTATGCAATCCATAAATTCATCCATCCAAATTGCAATAAAGCCAATATATTCAATGATGCATTATTACACATGCTCAGTCTACATTAAACTATGACACTTCCTGAAATATTGATACGAAACTAGGCAACCATCAAGTAAACCATAATTTCAAACCTGTTCCACCACAATATTCATTCTTAGTGGAAGTGTCCAAAAACAGTTTAACCAAGATTCCTTACTTACGACCTCCTGCAGAGCACAACCATGCTTTACATACCTATGCTATGGTCCAACTTGCTCCTAAATACACGGCCAGCGAAGTACTTGTACCCGGTAAGAGGGCCTACGTCACAAATTGGGATACAGAAGGGAATTAACCAACAAGTAGAAAAACAAAAAATCCAATTGAGCGTAAGGAACCAATGTAATACACACCTATATAGTGCACTACAGGGGAAACAGACCCACAGAAAATCCACAGGCAGACAGATCTGGATTGTGATTAAAGCAATGAATGTTCATAGTAAGGCCTTTCATGACAAACGATGAAGAATACTGATATGAATGTATGTGTCGGTGAGTGTAAAAATACCTCTTTTACAAACGAAGGATACAAAGTAACGGCACCAGCCTTTTCCTACACTCCTATTCAATTCATAGTGGCTTCAGTTCACATATTCTACACCACTTTCACCAAACAGAGTGTCTAAAAGCCACCTATCCTTTAACCATTTGTAACACTCTGCAAACTGATGTGAAAAGTTATTATGCAGACAACGCAAATTTCATTCCACATTTTGTCTGCATAATCAGACCCATTCATTGAT
Organism: Lutraria rhynchaena; assembly: GCA_008271625.1. Lineage (NCBI taxonomy): Eukaryota > Metazoa > Mollusca > Bivalvia > Venerida > Mactridae > Lutraria > Lutraria rhynchaena. The sequence continues at coordinate 1,901 of VIBL01000491.1, forward strand.
TCTTTTTGTGCAGGAAGAAGGTGATATGCCAGTCTATTGAACGAGTTAAATATAAAACGAGTTAAATATAAACCTAATGAAAACCTGGCAGGCCTGATGCTGAATCACCTCCCCAGTAAGAAAACCTACCGTCGCCCGGAAGGCATTCAGCATGGTGCAGCCCTTAAGCCATTCTTATTGTTTTCACTGGACATAACACAATCATCCCACTTGCACGAGTGTTCAGACAAATACTTTAGCCAAATGTTGACTCTTAGACGGTGTCGAGATCGGGAGGAAAAGTTTATGTTAACCTAGCCATACTTAAAATGAATGAATGGAGAGATTACTTTCCTTGTCTGCAAATTAGCATCCATCTCATACATTTTCATTAACTTGATATTGATTTGTAAACACAAGAATTTATGGACAAGAAAGAAAGAATACAAACACTGACGTTTCTAATGTGCTGGCTGTGGTTACCAAGGATATCCACATATCATCATCTTCCCACAGTATCCACATTGTGTCATCTTCTCCTAGTATCCACATTGTGCCATCTTCCTGTAGTATCCTCAGTTGACCTCGCAAAACAGAAAACACAATAGCAGTTAGAATGTGATCAAAAACAGCAATCCGGGTTTCGACTCCCGGTCGCGGCAGGTCATACCCTCCATGAAAATTTGACAAAAATGTCAATTTTCCTCCATATGTGGGGAAGTTGTCGGCTGTTTGTAGAAGGGGAAGTTAGTACTGGTTTGTATACAATCCATCAATACATCCATCAAATTGCAATGAAGCCAATATATTCAATGATGCATTATTACACATGCTCAGTCTACCTTAAAATATGACACTTCCTGAAATATTGATACGAAACTAGGCAACCATCAAGTAAACCATAATTTCAAACCTGTTCCTTCACAATATTCATTCTTAGTGGAAGTGTCCAAAAACAGTTTAACCAAGATTCCTTACTCACCACCTCCTGCAGAGCACAACCATGCTTTACATACCAATGCTATGGTCCAACTTGCTCCTAAATACACGGCCAGCGAAGTACTTGTACCCGGTAAGAGGGCCTACGTCACAAATTGGGATACAGAAGGGAATTAACCAACAAGTAGAAAAAAACAAAAAATCCAATTGAGCGTAAGGAACCTATGTAATACACACCTAAATAGTGCACTACAGGGGAAACAGACCCACAGAAAATCCACAGGCAGACAGATCTGGATTGTGATTAAAGCAATGAATATTCATAATAAGGCCTTTCATGACAATAGATGAAGAATAATGATATGAGTGGATGTGTCGGTGAGTGTGAAAATACATTATTTACAAACGAAGGAAAAAAAGTAACGGCACCAGCCTTTTCCTACCCTCCTATTCAATTCATAGTGGCTTCAGTTCACATATTCTACACCACTTTCACCAAACAGAGCGTCTAAAAGCCACCTATCCATTAACCATTTGTAACACTCTGCAAACTGATGTGAAAAGTTATTATGCAGACAACGCAAATTTCATTCCACATTTTGTCTGCATAATCGGACCCATTCATTGATTCTTTTTGTGCAGGAAGAAGGTGATATGCCAGTCTATTGAAAGAGTTAAATATATACCTTATGAAAACTTGGCAGGCCTGATGCTTAATCACCTTCCCAGTAGGAAAACCTACCGTCGCCCGGAAGGCATTCAACATGGTGCGGCCCTTAAGCCATTCTTATTGTTTTCACTGGACATAACACAATCCTCCCACTTGCACGAGTGTTCAGACAAATACTAAAGCCAAATGTTGACTCTTAGACGGTGTCGAGATCGGGAGGATAAGTTTATGTTAACCTAGCCATACTTAAAATGAATGAATGGAGAGATTACTTTCCTAGTCTGCAAATTAGCATTCATCTCATACATTTTCATTAACTTGAGATTGATTTGTGAACACAGGAATTTATGGACAAGAAAGAAAGAATACAAACACTGACGTTTCTAATGTGCTGGCTGTGGTTACCAAGATATCCACATATCATCATCTTCCCACAGTATCCACATTGTGCCATCTTCTCATAGTATCCACATTGTGCCATCTTCTCATAGTATCCACATTGTGCCCTCTTCCTGTAGTATCCTCAGTTGACCTCGCAAAACAGAAAACATAATAGCAGTTAAAATGTGACCAAAAACAGCAATCCGGGTTCGAATCCCGGTCGCGGCAGGTCATACCCTTCCTATGAAAATTTGACAAAAATGTCAATTTTCCGCCATATGCGGGGAAGTTGTCGGCTGTTTGTGGAAGGGGAAGTTAGTACTGGTTTGTATACAATCCATCCAAATTGCAATGAAGCCAATATATTTAATAATGCATTATAACACATGCTCAGTCTACCTTAAAATATGACACTTCCTGAAATATTGATACGAAACTAGGCAACCATCAAGTAAACCATAATTTCAAACCTGTTCCACCACAATATTCATTCTTAGTGGAAGTGTCCAAAAACAGTTTAACCAAGATTCCTTACTCACCACCTCCTGCAGAGCACAACCATGCTTTACATACCAATGCTATGGTCCAACTTGCTCCTAAATACACGGCCAGCGAAGTACTTGTACCCGGTAAGAGGGCCTACGTCACAAATTGGGATACAGAAGGGAATTAACCAACAAGTAGAAAAAAACAAAAAATCCAATTGAGCGTAAGGAACCTATGTAATACACACCTAAATAGTGCACTACAGGGGAAACAGACCCACAGAAAATCCACAGGCAGACAGATCTGGATTGTGATTAAAGCAATGAATATTCATAATAAGGCCTTTCATGACAATAGATGAAGAATAATGATATGAGTGGATGTGTCGGTGAGTGTGAAAATACATTATTTACAAACGAAGGAAAAAAAGTAACGGCACCAGCCTTTTCCTACCCTCCTATTCAATTCATAGTGGCTTCAGTTCACATATTCTACACCACTTTCACCAAACAGAGCGTCTAAAAGCCACCTATCCATTAACCATTTGTAACACTCTGCAAACTGATGTGAAAAGTTATTATGCAGACAACGCAAATTTCATTCCACATTTTGTCTGCATAATCGGACCCATTCATTGATTCTTTTTGTGCAGGAAGAAGGTGATATGCCAGTCTATTGAAAGAGTTAAATATAAACCTTATGAAAACTTGGCAGGCCTGATGCTTAATCACCTCCCCAGTAGGAAAACCTACCGTCGCCCGGAAGGCATTCAACATGGTGCGGCCCTTAAGCCATTCTTATTGTTTTCACTGGACATAACACAATCCTCCCACTTGCACGAGTGTTCAGACAAATACTAAAGCCAAATGTTGACTCTTAGACGGTGTCGAGATCGGGAGGATAAGTTTATATTAACCTAGCCATACTTAAAATGAATGAATGGAGAGATTACTTTCCTAGTCTGCAAATTAGCATTCATCTCATACATTTTCATTAACTTGAGATTGATTTGTGAACACAGGAATTTATGGACAAGAAAGAAAGAATACAAACACTGACGTTTCTAATGTGCTGGCTGTGGTTACCAAGATATCCACATATCATCATCTTCCCACAGTATCCACATTGTGCCATCTTCTCATAGTATCCACATTGTGCCCTCTTCCTGTAGTATCCTCAGTTGACCTCGCAAAACAGAAAACATAATAGCAGTTAAAATGTGACCAAAAACAGCAATCCGGGTTCGAATCCCGGTCGCGGCAGGTCATACCCTCCTATGAAAATTTGACAAAAATGTCAATTTTCCGCCACATGCGGGGAAGTTGTCGGCTGTTTGTGGAAGGGGAAGCTAGTACTGGTTTGTATACAATCCATCCAAATTGCAATGAAGCCAATATATTTAATAATGCATTATAACACATGCTCAGTCTACCTTAAAATATGACACTTCCTGAAATATTGATACGAAACTAGGCAACCATCAAGTAAACCATAATTTCAAACCTGTTCCACCACAATATTCATTCTTAGTGGAAGTGTCCAAAAACAGTTTAACCAAGATTCCTTACTCACCACCTCCTGCAGAGCACAACCATGCTTTACATACCAATGCTATGGTCCAACTTGCTCCTAAATACACGGCCAGCGAAGTACTTGTACCCGGTAAGAGGGCCTACGTCACAAATTGGGATACAGAAGGGAATTAACCAACAAGTAGAAAAAAACAAAAAATCCAATTGAGCGTAAGGAACCTATGTAATACACACCTAAATAGTGCACTACAGGGGAAACAGACCCACAGAAAATCCACAGGCAGACAGATCTGGATTGTGATTAAAGCAATGAATATTCATAATAAGGCCTTTCATGACAATAGATGAAGAATAATGATATGAGTGGATGTGTCGGTGAGTGTGAAAATACATTATTTACAAACGAAGGAAAAAAAGTAACGGCACCAGCCTTTTCCTACCCTCCTATTCAATTCATAGTGGCTTCAGTTCACATATTCTACACCACTTTCACCAAACAGAGCGTCTAAAAGCCACCTATCCATTAACCATTTGTAACACTCTGCAAACTGATGTGAAAAGTTATTATGCAGACAACGCAAATTTCATTCCACATTTTGTCTGCATAATCGGACCCATTCATTGATTCGTTTTGTGCAGGAAGAAGGTGATATGCCAGTCTATTGAACGAGTTAAATATAAAACGAGTTAAATATAAACCTAATGAAAACTTGGCAGGCCTGATGCTTAATCACCTCCCCAGTAGGAAGACCTACCGTCGCCCGGAAGGCATTCAACATGGTGCGGCCCTTAAGCCATTCTTATTGTTTTCACTGGACATAACACAATCCTCCCACTTGCACGAGTGTTCAGACAAATACTAAAGCCAAATGTTGACTCTTAGACGGTGTCGAGATCGGGAGGATAAGTTTATATTAACCTAGCCATACTTAAAATGAATGAATGGAGAGATTACTTTCCTAGTCTGCAAATTAGCATTCATCTCATACATTTTCATTAACTTGAGATTGATTTGTGAACACAGGAATTTATGGACAAGAAAGAAAGAATACAAACACTGACGTTTCTAATGTGCTGGCTGTGGTTACCAAGATATCCACATATCATCATCTTCCCACAATATCCACATTGTGCCATCTTCTCATAGTATCCACATTGTGCCATCTTCCTGTAGTATCCTCAGTTGACCTCGCTAAATAGAAAACATAATTGCAATTTGAATGTGATTAAGAACAGGATAAATAACATTTTCATTTACTTGTGAATATTGTTGCAGGATCATTCATCCATTCAACAGACAAATATTCAAATTGTATGTTAGGAACCTATGTAGCACACATCTATATAGCGACTGCAGGGGCAACAGACTAGCAAAAAAAAAACACACACACACACAGGCAGAAAGATTCGGATCGCGATTAAAGCGGTGAATATTCTTACCAAGTTCTTTCATGACAAAAGATGAATAATGCACATATTTGTAAATTACAGATAGAAATTTACTAACGTTCTTAAAGTGCTGGTAATTAAAATCATCCACATATCACCATCTTCCCATAATATCCACATTGTGCCATCTTCCCATAGTATCCACATTGTACCATCTTCACGTAGTATCCACATCGTGCCATCTTTCCATAGTATTCACATTGTGCCATCATTTGACTTCAGAAAGAAGTGGAAGGCAATTAGAATATGAAGCAGACAGGATAAATATACATTTTCATTACTTTCTGTGTTTGTGAGCTTATTAATTCATCAAACTTTCCATAAAATCAATTATTTAATGTGCATTATGACACATGTTCTATCTTGTGATTAAAGCCATGAATTTTCAAAGTAAGGCATTTTATGACAAAAGATGAGGAATAGAGATATTAATGTGTGTAATAGTGTTGCAAGTGTTTGTATATGTGATGTATACGTAAGCGTGTGGATCACGGATGGTACTTATAAATAAACGCTAACATAGATACAAAATTTGACTCAAACCAACCATTCATAAATTTAGCATTCCAAGTATTGCTGGCAGCAGAAAATATACAAGAATATTACTATCTAATATACAGCACATCACAAACATTCAGACTGCAACCACATCTTCCAGAAAATATATCATTCACAAATGAAGGAGAAAAAGTAACCCAAACGTGTGATGCTGGAGTCTTGTGAAGCATACAACTATTTGCATTATCGTATTCTTTGACCTTTTCAGGAAAATAATCAATGGAGGAAGATAAACAGACACTCATTCTCAATGGAAATACAAGTATTATAGTGCAGGTTTAATTGAAATTTGCCCAAGAATTCTTGTATTTCAAAATCATGGGTACCGGTCAATGTGGTAAAAATTAATTAAACTCTGTCTGAGAGAGAACACCGAAGAACATGTTCGCCGGGTGGAAAAAAATGTCATACATCGAGCACATTGAAATACATATACATACTATAAGAAGTTATTGTGTTTCTTCCATGTTAAAGCTTCTTTGGCTGGACCAAACCATCATCATCCTTTAATGAAAATGTAACAAGTATTTAGACAGGCGTGTCACAAAAATCAGCGAATTAACTAATTCTAGCAAACATGATAAAATAATTAAAAAAACATATTGCAATAAATTCATACCATTCTTTAGATAAATTAATGAGAACTTAAGTTCTTTCAATTTTTGGATTAAATATCAACGCTTGTATTACCATTTTCCTGGAAAATGATCAGAGGAACCAAGAGACACGCAACTTATTTTACTGGATAAATCCTGAATTACTAACAGAATGTAAGATGCAGAGAGAGTTAATTCTGTTAAAATGGTGTGAAATTACAAGCACATTCACAAATATACTACGAGTATGTATACAAATTACAATCATTTAAATTAATAGCAACGGTTGTTTCAATAATTGAAAAATATATTTATGAAATAAAGAAAGAATAAGTTATCTTGAATAAATATTACATACCTCATTATTGAAATAATCTATGTATATTTCCCTAAAAAAGCGAGTCTTTACCGTTAACTATTGCGCCTGCCCACGAAAATGTTAGCATAATTCACTCAAAAATAACCACGCCCTCGAATATCTGAATGCAATACCTAATACGTGATATCATTGGTTAAACTTCTTTTTTCTTAATCCCTTTATTGTTACAATGAAACGCACACCCAGAAACCCGCTTTACGCAGAAATCAATCTTCTGATTATTTGTGTGTAAACACATTAACAATAACAACAACAAGTATGTTCGTGTAAACGACTCTGTAATTACAATATTTAAACTGAGGACCAAAACTTTTTGCACAGTGGTTAAAATATTTTTAACAAAATGTCATTTTACCACAGTTAAATATAAAGTAATTTCATTCTCAATTCAAGAAGCTAATTTACCAGATACAAACAATAACAGCCTTACCCTAAGAGAGTCCATAGACTGTATCGAAAAGTATGGAGATGACACGGTAATTAATACACAAAATGGTATTAACGCACGAAATTTCGTGAATCGGGAAATACTTCTTCATAGTCAGGCTTGATTGACTTAACTCAGGCCGAAGTATTTTTACAGAGGTCGCGGGTGTAGTTTGTTCCACTAGCCACGCTCGCTTATGATATTCAAGTGGTTTTAATGTTTCGGCGGGCCGCGATCGCGGTTCAGTTGTTAGTGCGTTGGATTTGTAACCCGGCGATCCGGGTTCAAATCCCGGTCGCGGCAGATCGTATGATATGTTGACAACGATATTCGGTGTAAGTAATTCTAGTGTTAGACGGGCAATCCATGCAGTAAGACAAGTTTTTATGCGCAGTTTTGTGCCCCTATACCTAGGTTTAGAGTGCATCACTAGAGAAAACATCATGACTGAACATACAAGACAATTAGCAAAAGAATTGTTTGCAACAAGTGATGAACATATTATCTTGGTTCTTGACCATACACACAATTACATCGACAAGTCCAAGAACTTCAAGTTCCAAGGAGAAGCTATAGTATGCACAAAGGTCGTCCTCTCGTCAAACCAATGGTTGTGGTCGCAACAACTGGCCACTTTGTCATTATAATGGGACCATACCTAGTTGATGGGAAAATAATGACGCGGCAATACTTAATCATATACTGCAACGAAATATTCAGGATATAAGTCGTTTTCTACAGTAAGGAGATGTATTTATTTTTGATAGGGGACTTAGGGACTCATTGTCTCTACTAGCAGATCTTGGTATCCAGCAAGGGTCATAAACAAATGACCACTACAGAAGCAAACTCAAGTCGCCTTGTCACGAAGGTCAGTTATTTAATAGTATATATGGTTTCACCAATATAACAACCAAACAACTTTTATTTATAATCATGTTACATCTTGAACATCGTGATCTATAATATAAGTAAGTTACATGAATAACTGTCTGCAATTGATCGTTAACATGTTATGTACTTGATACACTTGTTAAACAACTGTTTCGCACTTATGTGGCTGTACTGCAATGTTTACAACGGCAATGCGTGATATTCAGCTACATTCAAGAACATCTAGATGACAACTGTGACATCAAACTTCACATCGACGAGCCAAACCTCCTTGCTGTTAAAATGCAAAGTAGGCATATCTCTAGCAGGATGTACATGCTTTGAATAAGATTTTCTGACCAGGCAATAACTGAGTGGTATTGTCAATGCAGAGCGGGAGCTCGGGTGGTGGGTATGTGCTCTCATGTAGCAGCCATGGTATGGTATTTGTCGTTTGCTAGGTTCCAGGAGAGAGAATCATATGGTGTACGTGACTGGAGCAAGCATCTTTCTGATGCAGCCAACTTCAAGATTGAAGAGAATTTATCAAGGTGCAGTTCGGAAAGTGACAGCGATTGAGTTTCCTATGGATATATAAGCCCTGTAACATTGAAATACCGCTCAATTAAAAAAAATAGTGTATACAGTTACCATGGTGACAGGGAACAATCCCTACATTCACTTTTGTATTGTACATGCATTTCATGTGGACACAATTTTAAGCATTGTTAATGATTTCATATGAAAAGTTGGATATATTAGTATAACTGTACATGGTGGCAATGCATTATTGATGCAATGTATGTCGTATTGTTGCTATGGAAACATAATCATTCCTTTACTACATAAACTTTGAATTGCTGGACTTTCTTTCAAATATATAACATTATGTCACATCCTGATAATGCGGTAAAGTTTGAAACAGGTCATTGTGTTCTAAGCGAAATATTCCAATGGTATTGAATAAAAAGAATTACGTTTTAAGATAACCATAGCAACATCAAACTAGTTCAATTACTTCATGTTTTATTTGATTGTCTTAGCTACAACTTACACTTACAATTAATTATATGAAAACTTTTAGAGCCTATTCCCGTAAATGACCTCTACAACTGTTATCTTGTATGCTGAAAATTGTATCAAATGTTTGGTTGCCATAGCAACGTAGCTCAAGTTAAGTTGAAAATCGCAGCAACCTGCACTTCCTCATTGTTGTGTTGTTAATGAATATAATATCATTTTTTGTTATTTGGTTACAAATTGTTACATGTCAAAAATGAAGTTAAAACAGATTTATATAGTATTTTGCGTTGTTACTATGACAACCAATATATTTTTATGAAAGTGGAAATGAATGCTGCTTTTGAATAGAATGCACATTGTTCTATTATATATCTGTTATTTATCTATTTTTGAGATTGGGCATATTTTGACCGTTAGTGAACCAAGTCCTTTGTTGCTCCGACTATGTGCTGTAATATTATAACACCAAAGAGATTACTCCACAGAATAAAATATTTAACTTATATTGAGTTATCTCTCTTTGAGAAGTAAACGTCATCAGTTTACACTGTACAGCAGATATGCAATTATGTCCGCATCTTTGATTTCAACATAATCATAGTACGAGCTAGTCGTAAATGACTAGTCTGAAACATAGGACAGTTTGTTCTTATTATAAACATATTAAGTCACTAATACTGCGCTCTACATGAACGCATTATCTTCGAGCTAAAATAATGACAGAAGTGTACAGACAAATCTAAGTTTCAAACATCCGCTTATGAAAAAGGACCATTATCAATCATATGAACTGTGACCACTCTTTAGTTTATTACATACATGACAGACCGAATAAAGCTTTGAATAAAGGTCATACTTATATGCTTTGAATAAAGGTCATATTTACATGTTTTGAATAAAGGTCATATTTTCATATCCGTTGGTAGTCTTTGTTAACATGTTAGGCTTTACACATATGTCTTTAAACAAATACACATCGTTTTCAAAAACAGGCGTCGTTTCACACTATTCTATTTTACACTATATTGAAAGAGGGAAGCAAAACTCAAAATACGGTTTCTGAACTTCAGCAAAGTGTAGATGGTAGTACTGAAATACCGGTTACATAACTGAGATTTGGAAAATAAGATGGTAGCACCGCACATCAGTCATCAAACACATACGTTGATAGCGGTGAAGTTTTTACTTCATTATTATGGTTAGATCTCGTTGATCTTCACCAGTATTATAAGCCTAACAATTAACATAGATCGAAGGTTATCGGTCTAATTTCAATACGCAAACAATATAGATAATATGAGCAAAACGTGATCCACGTTGCACGATCAGTACAATACTTTAACATGCAGTAGCATTATGTCGTAAATACCCAGGACTATTTTTGACAAGGCCATTATCATACAAACAAGAATTCATTGTAAATAAAACAATAGATAGCACGTCACCAAAATCCAATCATTTCGTTTACCACAACACCACAATCAAGACATTAATAGTAGAAATCTAGCACAAATAATTTGTGACCTCTCGATAATTTGTCCAATACAGGCCAAAAATAACTTCTTAATGCAATAATGTTAGTATGACCATAGTATGACAGTTTGGAGACAACAAAAATATACAAATAAGCGAAAGCGAAAGAAAATACTTGAATGTAGTTAGTTGGTACTGATTAGCATCAATTTTGTGTAACACGCATTTAATTTACAGCCCATGCATGAAAGGACAGTGACAATCTAGGAACAATGTTTCACGCATACACATACGGACATATTTGGATTAATATTTTATAATTCCTATCATAAAATACAACTCACTATATAAAATTTTAGATTATATAAGATTTGTTACCATTACATACATTTTATTGTAAGTTTTATTACGTGAATCGCGATGTTATCAGCAGCATGCTCTGTTTGTCTAGTTCATCATACCGGCCATAAACACCAAAGGATATAATAATTATACAATTTATGTCAGTTAGATCTAATTTACAAGTAATTTGTAGTGAAACATGTACACGTTCATTTAAATTTACCACTTTCCTTCCAAGTAAGTTTACGTAATGTAAAATGTTATTGCACTTAAATGGTTTGTAGTATTTCCATGAACATGACGATATGGTGAGGCTGAAGTTAGGCCTAGGTTTGTTTCCGGCTACATGTCCTCCCCCGGAAACATAGGTCGGTAGGTAGGGATTTTTTACTTATATCGGCAACACTGTATGGAAAATATGTGCGCCGTAATATTAATAATATAGCACTACGATTTGGACGCCGTAAAAACTTAGGAGTCGGCTGGTAAAGTATTGGGTCAGTCCATTTTTTCAGGCCTTAGTCAAATACGAAGACAAGTGTGTCATTACGTGATAAACATTCATTGCATGCTGAGATGTAAATATCTCCCTAACAGAATATTAATATGATCTTTATAAGGTTAAGTAATACTCGGAGAGAAAACGGTAAATGAAACTTTCATATAATAAAACAGATGGAGATAAAATCATACCCGGTAAACACTGGTATAAATGTATTGTAGAAACTGGATGGTGATACTGAATCGTTGGAAAATGACAGGGAATAGTATTGAGATATAAAGCTATGTAAGAATAAAAAATCGACTGGAAAACTGGTCAGGTGAACCAGTTGCCATATATAACTGTAAAATTGTTTAAAAAAAAACGGCGTTAAATCCTAGTGACAATGAGTCACATAAAAACAAAAACAAAAAAATCAATGATCTGAATGCACCAGTCTCAATGACTCCTAAAGATATTCTGAGAGGTGTGATAAAGTCATACAAGCGTGATAAAGTCAAACATTAAGGTATAATTATAATTGGAAGAATGATTCACTGACAATCCTGATACTTAATGTAGCTAAATATGGCTTATCTTACCGATGACGTTAGCTCACGTAAGAATGTCGTTCATTGAATATTCTTCTTCTAAGTGCAAACAAAATAAAACTGTTGAGTTAATTATATCTTCGACTTCTGTTATCTGATTATTTGAATATTCTTCTGCAAAGTGCAAACAAATAAAACTGTTGAGTTAGTTATATCTTCGACTTCTGTTATTTGATTATTCTGTATTATGAAATCACTGAATCCTGGTAATAAATTGATCTTACGATCGCAAATGTTCAATGCGCATGTTGCATGTGCTTAATTAACATGCTTAAGAATACTAGGACACATGTAGTGAACGTCACTTCACGGTTTCCTGTTAATAAAGATAATTCCATCGTGATTTTACGACATCTCGCATTGAGCTGTATCGTAAAGTCGTGAAGGGACCACAATGGAAATAAAAGGAATCCTTTCCTCCTTTTTGTGTTGTCCCTGGTATTAGTGTGTATTGCATAGTAATTATTATATCGCATATGTATAATTATAAATTTTATTTATGTAATACTATTATTTTTTTGGACTGATGAATTTTACAGTTGATATTGTATTGTATTTATTTATCCATCATTTTGTTTTAAATTACCACGTTGTGTATACGTGCCGAATAAAATTATTATTATTTATTATTATTATAACGGTCGCGGCTTGTTCGAGACTTCACACTGATACACATGACATGATAATAAAATGAAATAAGTTACTGCATTTGATGAGCTGTACGTAATATTAGTATGTTCATTGACGAAAATACTCGTGTCAGTTCTCGGATATCTTAGGAAACAGCTGTATCATTAATAATACAGTAAACACGTGTTACAATTAAATTCTCAATTAGCTGCACTCCTCTTTTAAGTAATTATTTCATGTCGACAAAACTTACGTCAGTGATTGATAATATACTTAAAAAATTTCGTTATAAGGTGATTTTCTTTTACACAGCAGGAACATTTTGGTTTGGATTTAGCGAACAACAAATAGTGAACGGCTTATAACGTATGCAGTCTATAATTTCTGCTAAAAACCTTGTGATGTGCAGCAAATTGACGAATGTTGTAATGTCATTTATTACATGTAATAAAAATATTCGGTATAGAATAAAGACGGTACATAAGGAGTTGAATAGAATGGGACAGTGTCTAGACAAGGTAATGCAATTACAGATAAGAATCTTTAAATATATTTCTACCATCAATATCAAATATAAATACATACTCCGTGGATGTCTAAAGATTTACACCATGTTTCTTAACAAAACTGATTTTAAAATGTGATAAACACCAAATATACGAGGATAATCTTCAAAAACTCAGGGAGATCTGAGACTCAGAAACGTCACGTAGTTAGCAGCAATGCTTTCTAGGGGTTAATTATACATATAGACTGAAAAACATACTGCTGACCACTTAAAATTCTAACAGTCATCATTCAGAATTAGAATTCTTTATTACATATACAAAATTAAATTTCCATGATTCAAATATTCGTTTTTCTCTGCAAGTTTGTTATCCGCCATGAACAGCCGGGAACCAGACTAAACGTTATGAAGCTTCTACTGTAATAGCATTAGTAAATGATAATTTACCAGAAGTAAGACAAAGCCAAATTTCATTGTCCTTAGAATTTCATTTTTAGGACTTTACAACGTGTTTGCATGTTAATTACGGCTCTAAAATATAATCAGTATTTCAGAGGTTAAGACAGGGTCTCAACCCTAATGAGTATAAAACACAGGCATAGGCAGGAATGAAATGAAATATTTATACGCACAGATATTTTGGTTTTACAACTTAGGTGGTGGATTTTTATACGCATGTGCGTATTGTGCGTAATGGGCGTTACGCACTTGTAAAATATATGAAATTCAAGATCGCTATTTTGTGATAAATATATCATGAAATTTCTGTTCCTAAGATTACACTTAAGTATGTCACCAGAATATTAAAATCGTATCATTCGTTTCCGTTTTTATGACACCCCAAAACATATCTCCGTAGAATGAACTTACTATGTACGCTGATTTACAAGATTTGTTCATTTTGTAGTACATCTGTACTCATTTAATTTAAGGAACATACCCTTATGAAATTATCATATCCATAACGATGGATAAAACTCACACTTATCTGGCTTTGCATGCTCAATAGTTGCAGGCTCCATATTTGACAGTCGGCTTAAAATTAAACGTTTTTAGGCCCCATTATTGAATTTTGGACCCGACTTTTCAGAATTCAGAACATCAATTTACCAAAATGGATACTAAATAATTGGAAACACTTTTTGATTTTAACCTTTTATATTGATTGAGCTCTGGAGACAACGTTATATACGGTTTTGTTGTATCGTAATAAAAACTTAATTTGGGTGAATTTAAATTATCATGGAAAACATGAAATAAACGTGGTGCATTTGTCCTTGCTAGATTTTAAGCGTGGACTTTGGTTCATCGTTTTATACAGCGTATACAATTTAGTCAGTAGTAGACGATGTTTTGGAAAATGATGAGTCTATTTATGAGTAAAATATTAGTTATAGTTGATGTTTTTGTTGGTAAAATCTCAGTGTAGAAAAAGGATGATATGTTATTTAAGGATGAAGTACAATGGAATGTCTTCAGTGTAAAACATTCCGTTTTTACGCTTCATGCGCAACAGTAATAAACGATCAACTTTATTTTCAGATTTGAAGTTTGAAATTTGTACAGTTTCGTGGAACCAATGTGAAATTATGTAGACAGCGCAGTCCACACAACAGATGCATAAGATGATGCTATTCCAAGTTTCAAAAGATGACATGGCTCATCAGCAGACGGTAAGCAGTCATCATTTAAGCATTATTTTCATGGATCTGCGCTGTTTTTGTTCTTTATAGGAGGAATAATCATTCTTGATATAATGTAAAATAAATATTGTTGTTTACACGTAAATAATCCAGTGAATAAGATGATGCTAAATTAATCTTTGAGTGGTTACCTTTGTATCAGTTGGTACATGTCTGTTATGATCCCTTGAAAAACTAGTGAGATGGTTGTTGAAAACATTATTTTGATATGCTGGTGACATGGTAACCCACACGACCGTTTTTATCGTTTTTATTACGATACAACAAAACCGTATATAACGTTGTCTCCAGAGTGTTAAACAAACTTGATTCAGAAACTGTCATGTCGGAAGTTATAACCCTTGTATATGTATATATATATGATATACGTGTTTTTTGGTCCGTGATGCCATTTTAGGCCTAATACGCCATTATATTCCACCCCTCCAACGTGCTAGCCGCCTGTAGTGTAAATAAGTAAGAAAATTTGGAACCTATCCAGATTTCAATTCATGCGGTTCACTGTCAACCCTAATTAAGTGACCACCTGTGTGCAGCCAGTACTCAGCATACCAAACAAATTTCTGAATAAATACCAACTATGCATAAGGGTCACATTTTTATTCTTTTCCACTGATGATATTCCTACCCAGTTTTGACTTTATAGTTAAATTTAACAAACAAGTGATTCTAACGTGATCTATGACTGTGCAGATTCTATGAGTTTTTATACAGGTATCATTTCATCATTTACATTTTCATGTAATTTCATTTCGTGCCATATGATTGAAGGTTTCTTATTTTCGTGGTGCTTCCAATAATCTATCGATTAAACACGACTAACTGTATGTTTTTCAAAAAGTTCATGATTTGTTTGTCAAGATGTCAAGTCCAAATACACACTCTTTATCGCGTGATTATACTCAATCAAGATTTCTCTGTCCACTACACGAAACACTCGTGCAGTTAAAAGGTTGACTGATTCAAAACTTTGGTAGTATTTTGTATTTGTCTACACGCACCAACTCTTATTAAATTTGCTGTATATGAGAAAAGTGCTGTATTTTTATCAGTGATAAATTTTCATTAATTAGGAAGAAAGATGTCAGACATTTATACATCATTTATGTACGTTGATTCGACGAAATGAGGTAATCTTTTCTTTTTTGCGTTGTCGGTGTTTGATTTGCTTGAAATGTGTTTAATTGATATACCTAACCTAACACAATGTCTTATTGTTTCAATACATATATATTCTAAATTACCGTCAACCATTGTGTGTCAAATCTTTTATTTCAGCGTGGATCACTTACAAGAGGATGTTCTCGTGATAAACAGTCATGATAATCATAAATCGGCGTCCTCTGACCACAATGTTATATCAAGACAAGGTTATCAACAGAACAGCATGTTTCAAAAGTCGAAATTTAAGATCAACTTTACCACAATTACAACAGCATTGTCACTTAACGATGGATTTTTTTACCTCTCTGAGGTAATCTCCGGCTCTCTACAACTAACTGTAAGTCAGAGCATAGAGTTGATGCTATATATTAACTTTCACTTCCCTTGTTTTAAGTTGTATGTTCACATCACGTTACTAAAAACAGTCAACACTGTGTATAAAGACTATATTTTGGATTGTTTAAAGCTTATACTGCTCAACTCCTCTATTACAGACAATAATGGTTCTGGGGAAGTGTCCTTAATAACCGGGGCGCCCGTAATAGTGAAGTTCCGCCGGAGAGGTTCGGAATGTATAGATATTATTTATTTACATACAAGGGTAGCGAGATTTTTAAGAAGAAAAATTGCTCTGTTTGTGAAGATATGTTTATGAAACGTGCCCCAGTTTCTTAAGTGATAACGACTTGAAATTTTATCGATCAAAAGAGTAAAGAATATTACATAAAATTACAAATTAGAATTCATATGTTCTCTTAAATATCTACATGTCCAGGTGACTTTATTGAAGTATAGTCTTTACCACCAGGTTATAAAACTTGAGATCTCTCAGATTAAATATTGAATCACTTTGGTGTTGCGAGGTCGCGTTCGACTAAAAGATATTGACGATTTTTCGGGGGAAAAAGATTGAATAACTGCCTCATCGTTTTGAATTGGACAAAGTACTTATTGGTTATGTGTAGTATAATGTATTAGCTATCTTTTGTCACCAGTTATTAGAAATTTCAGCGATTTCTCAAAAAATACGTTGTTTTAAACAAGCTTGGTACAGAAACTGCCATTTCGGAAGTTGTAACCCTTGTATATGCATATATATGATATACGTGTTTTGGTCCGTGTGGCCATTTTAGGCCTGATACGCCATCGTGCTAGCCCTCTGTACTTACAAGGAAATATTTTGTACGGATGTTTTTTTTTATTATTTATCTTTTTGTACCAAGTTATATCTAGATTATACATAGATATATATTATTATATATATGATTCCAAGTTTTAGATGAAAGTAATTTTAGTTGGATCAATGAAATATTGAACAAATCAAATTGAGTATTGAATATACGGTAAAATCTCGATAATGAGGCCACTTTCCAGACCCGAAAAATCGGTCACACTAATGAGATGGTATCATTAACAAGTTGAATAATAGGGAAGTTATCGAAAGCTGGTTCTATAAGTGGTCGTTATAACAAGGTGATCATTATATTCAAAGATAGATATATTATGTAAATACAGAATTTCAAACGCAGATATTCTGAATATTTAAATTGTCATAAAGTTTTTTTCTTTATCGCCTTCAGTCAATAATTCCATTGTTCTGTGCCACAAAAGATAGATATATGATAACTTAGGCAACATTTGAACACTTCTACAAAATATCGTGGTACAACTTAATCCATCCATTCAAAATTTTTCACAAGATGATATGTGTTCACGATTTTCTTCTTAAATAACGTGAAACTCAAGTTGTATTGATGTCATTGGTATTGTCTGTCCAATTTTAAGTAGGTCACTGGGTAAGGTATGCCTTTGAATACATCAACAGGAGATACTGTATTGTTATGAATGACGATTATTATGATACGTACATCAACAAATATTCACTTATTTACACGTATATATCTCTTAGTAAAAAACGGGCTTCAATGCTATTTTTTGTATCCGGTAATGAAAAAATACATTATGCACCTAACAATGCACATTTCTTTTTTGTTCAAACATAAAAATACACACTTTGAATTCATTCATACACTTTTTGCAAATCAGCATTAATAGCATTTGGCCATTTACCACAACATATCGCAAATACAATCCTACAAACACGCATACATGCAATAACAAAATGAATAATTAAAAAACACATGCTGTCAGACTGAGAATCTACAGTCTAATAAACAGGATATTTTGACAAGGGTATTAAATGGTTTCATTTATTCTTCAAGAGGCAAGGAATTACTGCTGTGAACGTAATAGTCCCGTATTCGCTTGTTTCCTCGACGCTCGTGCTGCATTCGACAAAGTTTGGATAGCCGGACTTATTCATAAACTCCACGAATTTGGGATCAAACGGAAACTACTCCGCATCATCAATGACTCATTTATTGGTGCCTCCAGTCGTGTACTTCTAAACGGACATCTGTCGGAGTCTTTTGCTATTAGACAAGGGACCAGACAAGGCAGCATTTGTGCACCATTCTACTATACCGTATTCGTCAACGGACTGCTGGATGAACTTCAATCCTCAAACTATGGTCTTAGAATTGCCGGTATTCCACTCGTCTCACCAACTCAAGCTGACGACATTGTTCTACTATCACTGTCCTTTAAGGTCTATTAAATATCTGTGAAAGTTATGCTTCCAGATGGCGTTACAGTTACAACGCTTCGAAATGCGCCACGCTGGTTTTGAGCAACAGGGCTATTCCTCGACGATCAAATAACCAAATTGAACTGGTCTACAACAACACGACCATACCCAGCGTTAATCATTACAAGCATCTTGGAATAACTCAATCTACAAGTGGTAAACTTCCATTCGACATAGATGCAGTTCGGCACTCCATGAGAGGAACATTATTCCCCATAATCAACAAACTTAGCGGTAACAACGACCTGAATCCTTCTACCATAGTGAAACTTCACTTGTCAATGTGTTCTTCCTAGAGCTTTCTTTTCTTGTGAACTGTGGAACAATATTTCGGTTACTTCCATGAAAAAGCTCGAATCGTGTCATCCCTTCTGTCTCAAATACATTCAAGGACTACCACAGCTCACCAGATCTATTATGGTAACCGGTCTGTTTGGTGTTACATCTATCGAAGCCTACATTGATCTCCGAAAACTACTTTTTCTGGGTAGATTGTGCCGTGCTCCATCTTCAGATCTTGTTAACCAAGTCTTCAACATCAGACTCTCTCAACATTAAACATGTAATCATATCAATCATGCCAGATTCATGAAAGACATTGTCCGTATTCTTCACAAGTACAATATTTACCATATCCTGACCTCATATCAATCTACAGGAGAGAATCCATCCAGATCTCAATGGAAAACACTCTGTAAGAAAACCATTTTCGAACACGAATCAAACTTTGGGAATCTCGCCTACTAGAAGACCCTTGTTTCGATCGCTTCAGACTTGTTCATCACTCTTTGACTTTTTGTGCTCAGTGGAATTATCCCAGGACAAATCCCGAGTGTACTAAACACATGAAGTCCTTATCAAAATTCTCTGTGAAACCCCGTATCAAGATCATATTACGTGCTTGAAATGTGACTCCTTATTAACTGATAAACTCATCCATTGCTTGTTTCATTGCTCGGACTCTGTACGTCATTATAACGCATATATTCAGACTATATACGAACATTTTGATCACGAATTTGCAGATTTTCTTTTCGGGAATAACCATGAAATGTTCTGTGCCTATTTTTTAGGCCGTTCTGATGCATACATACAATGCAATTTAAGCCTTCATGAACACATGAAGTTTCTCACTGAAAATAGTTTATTTCTTCGATCTATTTATTAGTAATTAATTCTCCGAATTAGCAGGTATCCAATCATGATATGTTGCATGTTCTTAGCTTCTAAGCCGCTTTTTCTTTATACATGTACATGTATACTGAACTTTTCATGCCTTTTTTCCCATCATATACATGTATATTGTTTGTTTGATCTTTCTTACATTAATGCCGTAAATATGTATGTTTAATTTTGTAATGTATAATGTAATCTCTCCAGAAAATGGAGGCTCAATAAATTATATATGTTCGTTGGTATCATATTGTTGAATGTTAGAATACAAAAACGAAGATGCAATTTATCTATATCCTCATAGTTGTACACACCCCAGATTTCCGACCCATATAAGATAGATGGAGTTACCTTCGAATCAAATAAGGACAATATATTTTTTATTTTAGTTAACTCTTTCAAATAGTGACATTATATTATGATAATTATATAAAGCTTGTCCATTTAAAGTTTTAACGGCTAGTTTGATTTTACCATTACACGAAAAATTCATTCCTAGATAAAGTTATCAACAATTTCAACTTTATTCTCATTTTATTCTCATTAATGAAAGACTCATTAATGAAAGACTCGGGATAATCATTGCTTCTTCTGTTTGCAAAAATACATTTTTTATTTTATTTAAAATATTTTTCCAATAATATTGACCAGAGTAATTCCTCTATAATTTGATGGTGAACATTTATCCCCCTTTTTATAAATGAATACAACATTACCCTTATACTATCAAGTCTTAGGATAAATACAATTATCATATATATAACTATTTATGGTACATAAATATGGCTATAAAAATCTTAAGTATCCGTAGATTTTTTTATTTTACTTTTATTGGTAATTGTTAATATATTTCCTAAAAGAACGAGGAGACTGTTTACCCATAATTAATGACATTTTTAAACCTTTTGGTTTGCGACTTTACTAAAGTTTGGTCTGGATTAAGAAAGTGGTTTTTACTTGTATCAATTTTATAGATATTATAATTCCTCTTCATATTACAGAATGCATTTATTTGCTCGCTTACATTCAGCGTTAAACCGTGGAGATAGCCTTGTACTGTACACATCTTGTTGCTGATGTAAAGCTTATTATAAGAAAGATAAGCTGACTTGTTGTCATGTGCTGCTGATGAATGGTGAAATCTATACAAAGGACGAGTTGGAAATATCAAATATAATATGTAATATCTTATTAAAATAATGGAATGCATTAAACTTGGACTATGAATAACCGAGAATAGTTCAATGTTGCTTGCAAGTACGCATATAACCATTATATTTGTATGTCATTCCATCTATATAGTCGTTATTCAGGCAATACTAAAGTAATTATTAGAAGTTTACTTTTTCGTCCATCAATTTACGATTTAATATCGTAAGAGAATCGTATAAAGAGACCTTACTGTAGTTTTGTGTCTGTACTATACATTTGGTAGCATTTTTTCTCATTATGATAGCCATCGTTCATTTGCACTGTGAAAGAAATGGTCATCAAAGGTATTCAGAAATATATTCTGTTGGTTATTAATGCATTTATTTTAATCTACATTTCCGCGTACTCTAAAATAACGGTTCATATAACAAAATGTTCACAATCTAGCAGCTTGAATGATTTCAAAGATGCTTAACTAATACATTGTATATAGTATCATGTATCAATACATGCATTTCAGAAATTTCAACTCTATAATTTCTCCACGCTGACTGTTCATCAAACGCAATTTTGCGGCTTATCGAAGCTTCATTTATCTAAAGAATGTAACATTCACTGTATAATAGTTACAAACATGGCAGCTGCAGACCTTTACACGCATTTTTAAATGATTTGTACAGGGACTCAAAAATACAAAATATTGTCTTCTAGTTATTACAAACATCGAAATATTATTTACATATTAATGACTTGACAAAAGTCGAAAATCGTTTCATACTGCCACCCTTGTGTTGTTGTGTTTTTCTATAAGGGTACAATGCTCGCCCAGTTTTACTATATTAAGAAATGAAAAGGTTAGGAGAATATAAAATCATGAGCAAATCGTAGTAATGTCAGTATGGATGGAATTTTATTGACGGTTTAGTCCATGTAGTAAAATATAGCAGCAGACGACAGTTAAATCAGACAGAATGTACCTACAATCGAGATATTAAGTAACAAACAAGTGAGCTTAATTACAGAATATAATTTATTTATTTCATTGCCCAATCCAATTAATCAAGATCATGTTCAATATGTACCATGCATCACGTGGTCTTGTTTTAAGACTTTTTATTATTCACAGTGAATCAAGGAAGATATTTATTTATATAAACGTATGACAGATTTTGTACCTGATTTGTAAAATGATACTATGCAACGTAGTTGTGCTTCTAACCTTTGTATTGTAGTAATGCAACGTTGGAAAGAAACTCAACTATTTGTTTGTATTATTCATTATTACTACGAGTTTGCAAAAATTGTCTACTCAAGTGCATGCATGAGCAATTATGCATTTTTAGAATCGGCCTCAAGTCAATAGCATTTGACTGGTTGGTTGTGAAAACATTGCACAGTTTAATAATAAATGAATAACGCAGCGTGACCGGTCTTCAGCCTTAGTTTTAAAAATAATGTACAGTTGATATTAAATAAATGATAGAACGATGTGACTGTTTCTTTTACCAACGATCAAGAATATGTATTATATTACTGTTACAGCAGAATTCTAAAATGAATATTATCGTGACGAGAAGTCTTTCTTATACATCCAAGTCTGATATCCGTATGGTTTAAGGGAGACCAATCATGTACGACGAAAAAAACACGATTGTCCCCCTTGTTGACTAGTATTCTGACTGTATCAAGTACATCACTTTTAAAATGATATTACACCTAGCATTCTTAAACATATTTGAGACTTATTATTCAAAACCATTGCCAACAAAGAGTACATTAACGTTCAAATTTTAATAACAGTATTATCTTTATATTGATCACAATGGTTGTTTACGAGGCTAATCATGTAGAATCCGAGTTGACATTTTCCAAATCCTGATTTAACCGTGATGGGTTTGTACTTTTGTGATTTGCGACGTTATCGGGTGGTATTTTATATTCAACACATACTAAACCGGCTCTTGTGCGCTAGATATCACCAGTTCACATTGAATGTGAGATAGATGTATCGCAATTCAAACGGGAATGGCTTCTTCATATTGATGATATATTTATTCATTATCATGACTTTTTCGAATCGCAAGTAAATACAGATTTCGTCTTTAAATGTACAACGCCAATCCGGAATAAAGAACACCATGTGAGCAATGACCATTCTCTGAAATGCCGTGATTATTTATAACAAAATGACCTTTTAAAATGAATTAAGGTCATCTGTCGATATAGGCTACATTTAATCTTTCCAAATGGTGGCCTTTGTTCACAGGTTCGAAGGTATACGATATATCGGGCCAGCCAGATAGTCGTGTTTTGGACTATTTAGCCATAAAAATAGAGTAGGTGGGACGCAAAACTTTTCTTTCTTTATCTACAAATACCTCTTTTTCTATTTTAGCTGTCCGATACATCCCCTAATGTTTTCTTACTTTTGATTTTGCTGTTAAAAACTTTGTTAGAAAAATAAGTTCAGTCGGGTAACCTCTGGCATTACGGCATAACCTGGTCTGAATCAGATCGCAAGCATACGTTTATTATGTATACATGTGTGCATGTATTACGTGTCGTTCATGCTCGTGTTTCACCTAAATCACTATTAGATCTCAGTATCCACGAGAGGTCAAAGATTCGAGCCTCATTAAATAATTGTTTAAATTACGCCGTTTTTCTTGAAGGTTTATTTTCGCTCAGGTTTTAGGACACAAGTACATGAACTTACTATAACCAGAGTGAGATGCATCGTTATTTTAGGAAGTCGTCTGCTGCAGCTGCTGCAGCTGCTGTTGATGGTACTGATGTTAGTTGTTGCTATTGTTGTTGCTATTGTTGTTGCTGCTGTTGCTACTATTGTAATTCTTGTGGATATAATATCCGATGACATGGTTAGAGTTCTAAAGAATTACATTATAGAAAATATGCGTGTATGAATGAAAAGAATATATGTCCAAAATCATTATCTCAAAAATCGACCGGACAGATTGTGGAAACATTTACAGTTTTACAGGTTTCCATGGTAGAGAAACGATTTAACGCGAAATTTTCCATTTAAATTTTCGTTGAAGTCAATGGAAGTAGAAAACAAAAAAAATAATACATTTAAATAAAAACTCATCGTAGAGAGATGCTTAAACATAATATCGATCGAATTTAAGGAAGATAAATATCGGGTCACTAGGTAATACCTTCAGAAATTATTTCTAACTTTTACAAAATTTTCAGAATGTGTTAGAAAATTAATTAAAGTATCTAGGATAACTATCAGAGAAATAACGATAATTGGGCATTACTATTCTTTTATTATTATTTTTGCATAGCATTGTACGTCAGAAAAGTACAGTATTAATAGAATATAATACTTTAATGTCAATGTACGGGACATTACCATATTTAAATTGCAAGGAATTAAGAAATGTTGTACTGTGTGGTTTGTTTTCACTGTCATTAATTAAAAAAACCTCATAATTCGTTTATTTTAATTGTGTGCAATATTTCGAAGCATTATTGAGTGCATATAAAGATTAATGAAGCGTGAAGAAGTCTCTAGAGGCGTTAATCGATGAACAAGTAGTTTATATAATAGGCCATTCAAGAAGTACATGTACTAAAAGCTGTTTGTATATTTAATATTACTAGTCACCCCAGTTACCTGCATTAACGTCATGACAATGCAATTGTGCGTCACACAATCGTGGAAATTCGTGTAACCCGAGAAAGAAAGTGATTTCAATTATTATTATGTAATGTATTTTAACAATGGATAAATTAAAGGGCATAATGGATGTATCGTTCAATGTTAAAATACGTGATATTCAAATTTATCCAATGAGGTCATACCTACCAATGCGCGTCACGAAATCGTTGAAATCCATGAAAAGCGGGCAAAAAAGTGAGTTCGTTTATAGCGACTGATATTTTAACAATAGATGGATTAGAGTATGATATTAGATGTTTCGTTCAATGTTCGTTGTTGAAAAATAATTGATACTTAAATTAACTCTAGTGACGTCAGACAAAGTTTGACATTTAATCGTTTTAGATTTGTGAATACTTTTTGTTACAAAAAATACGTGAGTTCGATTATCACCTCTGGTCTTAATAAAGGACAGATTATAGGCCATAAATGTTGCTTTGTTCTATGTCGAAAGAAGTTCTAAATATTTATGTTTGCTGTAATTTTTAATAAGTCAATAATTCTACAAGTTGAATATGTATTTTTTATTAACTGTACGTTGTTTCGTGTGTTTAAACATCTAAATGACAATGCACGCAGCAATTACAAATATGCATTTCATTCCGATAGTCAATGAATCACACAAGAATAATCAATGCATGCTCGTTATTACATGGTAACCAAATTAACGACCTACTAGTTTTAAACGTAAATATGTATATTCAATAAATATGTTTTTGGTCGATGGGGCCAATTTAGGCCTAAATACACCATTATAGGTATTATCCTCCAAACGGTTGTACGGTTGCTCATATGGAGAAAAATCCCAGATGCCTCTCCGTCCAAACTAAAAATGAGCACCTGGGAAGAATCACCGAACTTCCGTAAGCCAGCTGGGTGACTTCCATCACAAGAAAGAACTCGAGTGGGATTCGAGCCCACAGTGTCGAGGGGCAAGTGGTTCGAAGTCAGCAAACTTAACCACTCGGCAACGGAGACACCTTAGATAGCATCATCCTTTTAGATCACAAAAACGCAAATTGCTCAAACGTGAACTTTTAAGATCGTAAAGTGTCCAACATCAGGCGTCGTCGAGCATGTGTCTCGCGTCGTCAGTTACACAGTTAACACTACAGAGATCCCATGTTAATTATTTATGGGCAGAATGATTATCTCACTGATACCTTTAAAAGTTGGGTATTGGATCATCTAGGTTTAAAAACTAGGATCAAGATGCATAATCAATTAGAGCTACATATCCAAAGATATGTATATATTCGAAATCAAATGCATGCCTGAAAATTCTTGACCTGGGGCCTAGAAGTGTACGTCTGCTAATGTTCTAACAATCATGTTACAAGTACAGTATTGATGATCATTAGCGACGAGGACAAATATGATGATAATGACGACGACGATGGTGGTGATGATTATGATGGCGGTGATAATCATATGGATGTTGATTATAGTATAGTGATGATTGTTACAAAACAGTGAAGATGATGATAGTAATGATGGCGATGATAATGACGTTATAAATGACGATAGTCATTATAAATGATGGCCTATATTTACAACGATTTTCTTAAAAGAAAATTGGCCGGTCCGATTTTGTACTATTTGTATCTTGATATTTTAGAAAGTATAAACTTTCCGACGAGTCATATTTCATTTCTGTATCATTTTGTCCTGAGTTCAGCCAACATTGGCCATAACTTGACTGAACTATTAGTTTTGTACTTATAATAATGCTTTAGCACTAATGAAAAGCACAATAAAATCAATAAAAGACGACAAAATTCAAAATACGAAATTGGGAATGACTCGTACCTTGTAGTCTCACACAGGTGTTTAGAAAAAAAAAGAACAGAAAAAAATTATCAATGTCATTTTATATAAGACACTATGCTACTGTACTAATGCTTGTGTTAGCCGACAAACTCTTTATTCTGTATGGTCATGGTTACTGAGGCTACATCAAGAGTCACATAAGATGTATTTAACATGACTGCTTATTATTGCTTGTATATAGTTGAAATACTTTTACCGTAAAACTGTAATACTGAGACCATCTTCTGGACCAGAAAAATCGGTAGTAATAATGAGGGGTTCTCATTATCAAATTGAGTTAAAGAGGACTCATTAAAAGCCGGTCCAGAAGTAAGTGGTCGTAATATTGAGGTGGTCGTAATATTGAGGTGGTCGCAATTTGAGTTTTTTCACACCAGCTCTCTTCAGCACTTTTGACAATGATTCTAGGAAACCGTTTTATGAACATCAGAAACCACTGAATAAGAGACAATAAGATAAATTTGTCTTCATTGGAAGAAAATAAGATCTGATGTGAATATAACAAATGAGTAGCCACCCGACCAATGAAAACTTAATGCACAAAACTACACATTGCAGTGCGATGTAGCACTATAATACAACCACGTAATTCATGACCAGAAAGGTCATAACAAACACGGTTACTTCCCTTTGACAAACATGAAGTGGTCCTATAGCGCTAGTTTCATATGAACTGTTGATAAAGCTGCCAATAATATTTGATATAAAAAACCGTTTGCCACTTTTTTAAATCTGGAAAATAGCCTTTAGTACCAATCATTCCCCAGCCAAAAAGCTACAGGGTCACTTTCTCACATGTGATAATGGCCTGGTCCCGGGTGGGATTCGAACTCACAGCGGTGTGCGGCTAATAATTACTAATCAGACACCATAATCACTTGACCATCGATGCCCCTTTTGATGTCTATAGGAAGTTATTGATTTGAAGTCTGTGATAACTGACAACCTAAGAATAAAGAGGAAAGAAAATTTAACAATATACGCATATATGTGAATAGACATACATTATAGACTTACAATATAGACATGCACTATATATATCTGTGTGTGTGTGTGTGTGTGTGCGTGTGTATGTGTGTGTGTGTGCGTGCGTGCGTGCGTGCGTGCGTGTGTGTGTGTGTGTGTTTATATATATATATATATATAAATACAGTATATACAATACTGACATACACTACAGATATACAATATATACATTCTATATTTGCGTACAATATAGACACGCAATTCAGACATACTTTGATATTGACATACCAAATAAATATACAACCCAGACATACAATACAGTGGGGGTGATTTTTAATGAAACAACAATATTTAAAGATCTTCTATGTAATGAAACAATTATAATATATAAGCATTAATGCCTAGTAGGTGGCTGGTTAAAACATTTTACACCCACTTAATAACTCACTTTTTTATTAACCGAAACTTCACCATTATCGACACTTTTGTCCGAACAAACTAGCTACAAACACAAAACTTACACAAATCGCCCCTTTTCCCCGATTTTTTCACCAAATCTAACCTGCTCTGAAATATTCGTTTCAAATTTTTTTTTGTATTATAAAAGTACAAACACATTTTCTTTGCCGACGGCTCCGTCGGACTTATCCGACAAACTTAAAAAAATATACATTTCAACTCGTTGAAAATTAGTTAATATCTCAATAATTTATCCCAAAGACCTATTTATGTTTAACATAGGTCTTTGGTCTTACACCCCCCGACACCCCCACATCCCCCACACTGACCAAAGACCTATTTAATAAACACTGTATGCGCATATTTGAAGGCTGTTACAAGCGTAAATCGACTCATCGTCGACTAAATTATCGTTACAATCTGGCCTACATTACGAAGTCAACATTTGTATAAATCATAGAAACATGTATAATTACTTGAAAACCTTTTAAATACAATGTTTTGACGATAAATATACACCTACATAATCAGGCAGTGACAATATTGCAATATTTAAGTCTTAAAAGCATATTGAAAAAAACAAAGCCGGGACATTATGGTGTAATATAAGCTCTAGTTAATATTATTGTACATATTGACACAATGTGTCAATAACTGTTTCTTTTCCGGAACATCATTGTTTATTGTTAACAAACTCATCTACTGAAATGATTAAATTACAAATCTGTATGTAGGAATCAGTTCCAAGGCCTTCTTGAGGTTATTTAAGAGATGCTGTCATGCCTATCAATAAAAAGGTAAAATGTTCTAGACCATAGTTATTGTAGACAATCCTGGTACTTAATATAGCTTTATATGGCTTTTGTTACCACGTATATGTTCGAATGTCGGCTTCTGCATATGTTCACTTGAAGTACAAAGAAACTGTAGAGATAATTATAACCTCGACTGATGTTATAAGATAGAATATTTTGAATTTTACCACCACATGCATGATAATTTGATCTTGCCTTCGAAAATGCTCAGTAAGCATGAATTATTTGTTTACAAGGTGGGATAATTACACAAGTGCACGTGGGCCCCGAACCATACACGCAAATACATTCGTGACCCGTGAATATCTAACATTCTTCTTTATTGCAATGTTGCTGGTTATGCCAGTGAATATCTGTTCTTTTTTATATTTACAAAATAGTTCTTTCGCGACGTTTTCTGAAATGAATGAAGAAACATATAATATCTGGGACCAATGTAAGTATACTGGTCCCAGATAATGTACAAAATTGTTTCAATAAGCCATTGGTGCTATAACGCAAAATTATTTTGCACCTGCACCCCCTGTGTAAAATAAGTAATAACGGTTTTTATTATAAGGTTCTGAAACATCTAATAGTTAACAAAAACATTCCTGACATGTAAAAAGATATACTACTCTTTGTGTTTTTGTTAAAATTGTAGCAAATCGTTATTCCACGTACAAAACTGTTTTTATGGCAGATGCTTAGTACTCATCTATGTAGGCGGAAAACAAATTTTCATGAGATAAACAACATCGCAAAAGGCAATTATATACTCGTTAATACTACTATCCTGAGTCATGTGACCCCTGACGATAAAATCTTCTTACGGTCACACTTTTGATGAAATCTATCAAATATTTGCATAACGTCATGTTTCACACAAGGTTTATACATATTTAACATCATTTGAATGCAGAGTCCCTCCAAATTCCTTTGCTATAAAATAAAAGAGACGATAAAAAACAATAATAACCAATCGTCGGGTTATTTCTATGAACCCGTATGTCATTTTTTCCCATTTTGAGAAAATCGCATTTGAAACTTTGAACTGCAATAAAATTGGATCTGGGATTAACCTTATTTGGAATAGATCTAAAGCAGGTAAGTATGATCATTGTAAAGAGATCATCGAGACGAAAATAATGATGCCAAAATCTCAATATAACCAAAAATTGAGTTACGGAGTTGTAGAAATAAGCCGACGAAATGAGTATTATGTCACGGACTTAATCAGTCCATGAACTGCATCAGTTTTGCACGACTCTTGTTTAGTTTTCCTTTTGTCACCGTCTTTTCTCCATATCTTTTGATAATTGATGAAAGCAGGTTAGTAGACTGCAGGTCTATTGCTATACATAAGATCACATATTGTAACAACACAACATCTGTTACAGATTTGTGCTTATATCCCTCTAAGGTTTAAGGACTTTTGTGTTGCCAAACGCATTGTCGAAATAACGACCATAAGTCAATTGGATAAGGAGCAGCTGCTGCCACCCGCGGCAGTTCTTGGATATATTGCTGACATAAGCATATGTTTCTCAACAAATTTTATTATCTGACAATCAACACAGTTATACTTGTAAAACATAATTAGTCACTAGAAATATTGGATAGGTTGATAAGGTCACTCTGTGTTGAATGAATAATTGTTGTATCGTGTACTTCGTAGAAAAAAACCCGGGTTTTTACAAATATAGTGGTACAGATGTTTTAATACAACGAATTTTTGTTCGAGGCAAAAAGTCATTTGCTGTGGATTCGGTTTGTGATGATATACTGTATAAACTGTAATGATGTTACGACGGCTGTTTACGAATTTATGAACTACAAATACTCTCATCTTGAAAACCTACATTCAGTCACATTTCAGTTTTTAGATTGCTTTTGTCAAAATGTTAAAGTTTCCAGAAATGTCAAAGGCGGATCCAGGGGGGGGGGGCGGACCCGGCGTACGCCCCCCCCTAAAATTGCCCTAACACAGGTTTTTTCCATCATGAAATATGATATTTGTATGAAAATATCTATAAATGTCCAAAACGTTACGAGTACAGTAACACAATGACATAACGTACAATTCACAAACAATTCCACCTCATTTTTGGACCCCCAGTCTACTTGTTCAGTTTCCGCCCCCCCCCCAACTAGAAATCCTGGATCCGCCTATGAATGTTCTGTCTAAAATTTACTGGTTATTCCTTGTAAATTAACAAACATTGTCTATGTACACTTCTTTTACTATTGCAGTAGACACACTTAAGATTTTGACCACTTAATGTGAAATTTATCCGTTTGAACTGATATATTTATACAGGTATTAAATACTGGCAGATTTTTTTCTGCGAAGGAAAATTTCAAGAAAAATATGCATTTAGGGAAGTTGTAAATACAAACGGAATTGCACAATCACGGCCATTATCAAAAACATACACATTTTATTTGTATTTGAAAAAAGTTTTTTTTCGGTTCCACACCACACCCTTTCAAGTACTCGCGATAGAGATCCGCTTTTTTAGTAATTCTTAATATATCATTAAGCGTTTGTATGTCAGACATATATTATATCACCACCAAGATAAAATAAAAACACTATCTACATAACAGACAAATGCAATTTAGTGACACGTGTTACATAAATATAACAGAATAAAAATAGGCCACAAAAACATGAAAGGTCTGAAATGATGACTTTATCCAAAGAAATTGCAGGAGTGTGTCCGATATTTTTGTATAAACGCCTTAATGAAATAAAAAAATCCAATGCAATCTACATGAAGATGTCGCTAACAGACGACAATATCCGAAAGAATTGTGGAAGTAATTGATTGTCATAGAGACATATTCACAGACTAGTTCATAGAGACGGATATAGCAACATACATTGTATCGTAGTGAGGATGGGCAAAATAAGACTTCCTTATTGATGTATAGTGGGAAGAAACTAAATTTAATTTGGACATTAAAGTAGTTGGTACGATCGATGATAATTCGTAGATGACTTATAAATGGGAACATTTAACATCTATCATTTTGTTGACGGGTACGATTGATCATAACAGTAATATAGCGGAAAGATGGTGGTTCTTGATTCATTCCACGTCTCTGTGCGGTCACAAAGCTCTTTTTATATTTAAGCGAATTTGATTTATCTGTTGTTCCTTAGTTGGTACAATGTTTTTATCCAAACGTGTGTATCCTTGTATGTGAAGTCTAGCCGAATAAACTATTTTAAGCATAGTTAAGTCTTGCCAAACATAATTGCAGTAAAAACAGTTTGAACAATTAGAAACATATCTCAGCTATTAACAAAACTATACATACTCGTATTTAACAGTATAACAGTTACTGAAACGCCTTTGATAATTACGACCATGCCAGCGCCATATATCGAAAATACGTTTATATAACATTGAGAGAAATGGACAAAAAAAACAATAGTTCCTGTGTACCTATTGTTTTAAACGTATCAGCGGTTATCACCACTGCTTGATTGTATCCATTATGAAGTTAGCTATGTATCCCGAAATGACATTTTGCTTTTAACTGATATTATATACTCCGGAATCAAACGTAATTAGTTGATATCTACCAAATTTCACATGTGAGAAAGCTGTCCAGCTAGCTTACGGAATGTCTGTAGTTCTACCAAAGTATAAGCCTATGGGTCTTCCTGCACCATTAAAGCTGGAATGTCGCAAAATGACCCCGGCTGTCGGTGCGACGTTACAATCCAATAAAAACATGTTATTGTCACCTGATCAGTACTATTTTCGAAAGAATCTCAGTAAAGTCGACATTATGTGCATACGTTAATCAAGTTACTGACATTTCTAAATTAGGTTGAATTTTACAGGAGTCAGAATTTATTTTTTTTGTCAATTGAGTCATGGCGAACAACCTAACACCCTCATCTTGAAAGTTTCTGTATCAGTTTGGCTAGTTTATATTTTTTTACATGTTCAAGGTTTTATAACTAAATTCTCGACACAAAATAAAACATACACATTAAGTCCGGTGATAAAATAATCAGCATTTAATCTCGCTTGTAATGATCTTACAGTCAAATGCAAAATGTCTGAAGCGGGCGATTGTACAGCGAATGATAGTGGGAGTAATAAAAAGTCAATACTAACAATATTAGAGACGACAGCACATCAATTGATACCCCGCAGCTATGATGAGAATCGACTGGTTCCAGAGCACGAACCAGAATGGGTGGGATGATTGACTCTCGATTTGTAGTGGGAAGGAGATCAAATCGATAGACGTGAAATACTTCATACATCTATTTCAATATTTACACATAGAGATTTATCTGGGGTGACCAGACATCTACTGAATAGATAATAGTTTGCGCTCCATTTGAAGTTCTACAGCTATCCAGGGAAACTGGTTCAGGCATACACTAACAGAAGCATATTTTTAGGAGCTCTATAATACCAAAACAAGATTTTGGAATAATGAAAAGTTTTAAAACTTTGAATAGGTACAATGCATTCACAGATTCGGATTATAGTGTACAATAACGGAAATGCATTGATAAATTCAAAACATGACATACGAAACAAAAACTCGCGCGATCACCGTCACATTAGGCAAAAAAATAAGTTTGTTTCTTGTAACAAGAAAAAAAAATGGGTGGTAGGTAGGGATTTTTCTTTTTTTTGTAAGTGTTGAGACATCTTAACAGTATTTGGTGTAGGTAACCCCTGTATTACTGATAACCCTGGTCAGAAAACGAAAACCAACACTTTATTTTGACAAATCATTATTACATTTTAAGTCACCACAAGTAGACTTTTCGCCATGATCGGAAAACACCTGCTGTTTACTAAGCAACGAGATCGAACTTGACTAAATTAACGTTGCCGTCCAGATTACACAGTCGGTTGGATTACAGGAAACAAGCCTATTTTTAAGCCTAAGTAATAATGAAAATGACAAAGTAGCGCTAAAATTTTCAACAAAACAATGAATTACAGGAAATGTATCAATTAATGAATTAAACCAACCAAAACCATGGCGGCATACTTCTGCCACCAGATAACCACTTCATTATCATGTTATCTGCTCTGGAAATAAAATTGTCAATAATTGAACACGCAAAATAGAATGATTGAATTTTTCGCGATACAATTTTCACTACGCAATCAATTCCTAAACAGAAGCTCAAGGCAGCATAAGTATAAAAATAAATTTATCCTCAAAATGGAAATAGCCAAGTCCCAAATCTATGTTGCCTCTATAGAAATACCGTAAAAATATCTGGATACCGTAAAAATATACATATAGATGAACCAATCAACGCACATATAGGTTTGCAATAATTCCAATGTCTGAACCCTTGCCAGGTAAAGTCTTCATTAATATAAATGTTTTGAATAGTGATTTCATAACGTACTCACGTCGGGCACCACGAGACTTACAGATCTCTTAGATTAATAAATTTCTCTAAGATGAGGAAGTAATAACAATGATAAAGATAATTTATTCAAATGGTTCTAAACTTCACAATGATTATATTTAGCTATATTTAAACCTTTCACAGTCAGTTTCGTATCCTTGAAATAACTTGGGCACGTTTCAGTCTTTCGCCAGACAAGACTTAATTAAGGGAATAACTATAAATACCTCATTAGTGCTAATTGCTACCAGCGCACAAGACAAAATGAGCCGGTATTTGTAATGATATGTCCACACACACGTTGTGTTTACTAATGTGAAAGCAATACCACATGTTAAAATTTGTTAGAAGGAACAGGAAGTTTAATATGTTGCTATATTTCAGGCGTTGTGTTTTAAACAAAGCTACAAGGTTTTATTAATGGTTATGATGATAATGGTTTCACTGTCATCGAGATAACGCAGATGAGCCAATGATAATTATGATCCTAGTTAACAACTGGATGTCCAGTTAACTATGACAGTAAAACTACATCACGAATGAACAAGGCAATAAAAATCAAATTTAAAGCCTGAAAGTCAGCATGGTCAACATGTTGTAAGCTACATTTCATAAAATCTATTTCTATGCAATTGAATTTTAAGGTTTGGTAATATATACATTTAGTATACATTTGTATACATTTAAAACGCATGATAATATAGGTATAAATATTTAATAAACACTGTATGCTTGCATTTGTAGTCTGTTTCAAGCATAAATCTAAATATTTGATAATATGGCGCATAAGGCGAAGTCAAAATTAGTATATAGGCAAGCAAAGGATAAATAAATATGATAATATGCTGTTATTTCACAATATTTCGTTGGTGATTTAATTTCGTGGATTTGTTGTATTGGCTTGTCTACGAAATCAATCCTCAATTTAGCATGCATGTTCAAGTATATGTATATTATTACTGGCGTATATCTGTCGCATGTTGTATGACTTTTGACCCAATTGGAGTCAATTACAGGTTTTCAACTTATCTGAAGAGCTTGTATTAATAAAGAAAATGACAAAAAGGAAAATGCAGAAATTTTATGTTTGAAAAAAACTCAACTTCCATGAATTTACGTCCCCACGAAATAGCCATATTAATAAACACCTTGAAGATTGAGCCCAACGAAAAAAATGAAACCACAGTAATATATTAATAATATGTGCATAATTATTTGAAACCTTTTATATGAAAAATATCTTTCGAGTACGATTTTAACGATCAATATA
The DNA here is from genome assembly GCA_008271625.1 of Lutraria rhynchaena. NCBI lineage: Eukaryota > Metazoa > Mollusca > Bivalvia > Venerida > Mactridae > Lutraria > Lutraria rhynchaena. Next base: position 37,494 of record VIBL01000491.1, read on the forward strand.
TACCTACACGACCAGACAGTGATAAAATTGCAATCTTTGTATCTTAAAAGCATAAAGTAACAAATCCGATATACTGGTATAATGATGATTTGGTTGCATTAGCGCTATGTCCGTGTATCGATGTAATGCATGAAGAAATATGTGTTTTGTGTTCATGTGTGCATGGCTGTTTATTGTAAGATAAAGACATCGCCTGACAATATTATATTTCATATCTGTATTGAACTGCCAGTCCCAATGCATCCTCGAGATATTCTAAGATTTCCCGATAAAAGTTAAAATGATCCAGACAAGTGTTATTATTGACAATCCTGATACTTAATATAGCTTAATGTGGTTTATCTTACCGGTGACGTCTGTTCGAGAATGTCGTCTCCTGAACACGCTCGTACGAAATGCAAAGAAACTGTAGAGATACCTATAACCTTGACTGATCTCATCGAATACCTTGGATTATAAAATCATTTGTATCCTAGTGATAGACTGATCTTGTGTTTGAAAATGGTCGGTGAGGATAGGTTTTTTTTGTTTTCAATGCAAGGGTGATTATTTATAATTGTACCGAGACGTCACTCCATGACTCCCAAATCATAAACAGTGACTAAATTCGTGGAGCCGCGACCGTGGTCCAGTGGTTAGAGCGCTGGACTTGTAACCGGACTATCCGGGTTCAAATCCTGGTTGCAGCAGGTCATACCCATCTATGAAAATTTGACAAAAATGTCCATTTTCCTCCGTATATTGAGAAGTTGTCAGCTCCTTGTGGAAGGTAAATACAGTCCAGGAAAACTGGTTAGACGAACCGGTCGCCGTATATAACTGAAAAAAAAATGTTGAAAAAATGGCGTTAAATCCTGTGAAGAAGAAGAAAAACTACATCCGTGATTCGAGGGCATCCCTCATTGTGCTTACTGTCGATGGTCGCCACTGTTTGGTGATGTTGTGCAGATTGATAAACGTGGCAATTATTGTAATTTATTTATTTTGTTCTGAATTTCGAGGAAATGACATATTGTTTGTAAACAAAATGTTTACAAAAAATATATTTATGTTTTTATTTTTATTTATTTTAGCTAAAATGATAATCCGCCTACGTATTAGATGATGAATTATACTTTAAATGATTGTTCTGAATATGACATATCCTGTATTGTATTGATATGACATTTCAAGGCTAATTATACTCTGCTAAATACCATTGGTAGTTTTTTCACTCGTTCGGTTATTATTTTTATTCTCATGTCTCCATATCCTTATATAATTATACACCTTTGATTAAGTGTCTTTGTATGACATCATGTTTCAGAAAGGGGTAAGGGAGGAAAATGATATTACACAACGCAGACGGTGCGAAGAAAAAATCTACCTTACATCTGAGTTTAATTCATTCTATTCACTGCATTCATTTCTACTGCTCTCGTTTTGTCATGACTCTGCCACCTTTCTTTTCTGTCCAAATAATGATTGAAAGTTTGCGGATCTGAAGTTCTAAGGCGATGTATATATTTTGACCATGTAACATGTGAATATCTGATACTGATTTGTGTTCATATTCCTAAAACGTTCAAAAAGTATTGTGTCTCCAAACACAAGAATGTTCTAAGTAGCGATAGTAAGCAAGACGCTATTCATCGTCCGCATCAATCTAATAAACAGCAGCTGTTGTCATTTCAAGCCATTTCTGGAATATATTGCCGATATAAGCATTTGATTCTTTGATGTTGGAGTAGTATATTATCTTGTAAGTAAAATCTAATTACTGGCTAGAAATGTAGGATAGTTCAATAAACTATAAAGGTGATTGAATGACTAATTATTGTATCACATCCTTGACAACAAATTGGATTTTACAGAAATAGTTTTACATATGTTTTGGTACGAGGTTTATTTTGTTCGGTGTTGTCAACTTCTGCGGACGCAGTTAGATTTAATATACAGAATAAACCTTAAACACCAACAGCGGTGTATTGAGAGTTCATGAGCTATGAATATTCTCATCTTCTTGAAAACCAGTCTACAGTCACGTTCACATTTCAGTTTGTATAATTGTCCTGTCATACTCATGACGAAAATAAGCATAGAAGAAAACACCCGGGTGTTTTCAAGTCGTTGTTGATAGGATATCGTTTTTGTATATTTTTTTTCACTTGGTTTAATGCCGTTTTGTTTACGTGTTAATTTTGCCGAAAACTAAATGCAAATAATATAGTATAGCTTAGTTTAAATTTAAAATGAATAGCATTGTAATTATTTGGAAAAGTTAACTGTTGATTTAAAACCAGCCTCTTGCAAACACGTGTCTTGTGGGTGTATTATCATTCGTAGTTCGTAGTTCTGTATTGTGTATATATTTGGCCGTATATCAGATGATTTTTGCATTAACACCTAGATTAAATAATAAAGAATAACATGCATGACTGTCAAAAGCAGTCAACTATTTAAAACGAGGTGCGCGAGCGATTATCAAGCACGGGTTATAAAAAACTGAAACAAAAACGTAATCAACATAAAGATGCCTGAAGCAGACGACATCATCCAAAGAATTCGTTGAACTTTTTTTTCGACAAATGTTACTTTAACATCATAACAAATAACGAAAACAACAACACGCTCTATATGGAGATGACGTTTAGCAGGCGACAATATCCGAAGAAACTGTGGGTGTAATTAACAGCAACAGAGGCACCTTCGTTGACTTACATAGCAACATTCTAATTTCTGAGTAAGGATAGGCAAAATACGAAGAGTTAATTGTTTGGGTATTGTAGGAGGAAATTGTAAATCTGACATTACCATGAATGGTACGATCGATCATAATTGGTATATGACTTATTCATCGAAACTGTGGGATGTTTTGCATGTAAATGTGAATTCTATCCTTATATTATATTTATCAATTAAGTTGTACATCGAAAATAATTTGTTTAGCATTTAGAGAAGGGTACAACTGGTGTACAAAAAGTAGTTTTACTTCAATATAGCATTTTACAACTGTTGTATTATTTTGATATTTAAAAGATCTTATCGTCTACTACAAGTACTATTGATTTGACTTTTGGAGACAATGTTGCTGAAAGTATCAGCGGAGGCGGGCACTGTCAAACAGATTTCGTTTCAATCAACCTGGCTTTAAATATTGCTCATGGCGTATGATTTTATGGAGAAATGGTGAAATAAGATGCAACAAAATTAAGACTATTTATCACATGGTAAGTACCGATTGGTCACGTGATGTAATTGGTAGGCTAACGTGAACGAAAATTTTTTCGGAGTATGTTATAATACATTGTATACGATTTTCGTGTTTATATCTCAGCATATAAAAAGAATTGAAGGTTAATTGAATGTATTTACTGGTAAATTATGAGATAACCTTGATTATTACTTTTGCATTAAATGTGTCATTATTTGAAGAAGTATTTTCCTAATTATACATAGCAGAAAAAATTATACACATCGTAAAGTCTCAAATCCGTTACATTATACCTAATTAAACAGTATTAAGACCCAACAAAAGTGCCAAGCTGTCGCCAAAACGCCCGTCAAAATTATCTGGCTAAGTTTGGATGGAAACGGTTCAACCAAAATAAGGGACCAGCGAAAGGACCCTTATTCCATGAGACATTATTACCTGTTATATTTTATGTAATATGCATTCAAAAATTACCTGGTGTAAATTGGATTGGAACGGTTCCACTTAGAGACCCAGAAACGGTAATTAAAATCCTTATGAATGCAGGTGACGATTATATTACATTATACATTTTGAGTACCTACCTTCCGTTGAAGATTTATCTGATAGTCTCTGTTAGTACATAGTGAATGTCGAGCTCTTAAATTTCCATGTTTACACTTGACCAGTTCAATCAGTCGGCGGGAGAGACGATTGAGTATGTCAATTTAGAGCGTTTTTTTTCATTAATGCCAGACAGAGTGGGGCATTTAATTGAACCAGCCAGTTCCTAGTGAACTAGTAGTAGTAGTAAGCCTTGATTTCTACGTGGGTGTTGTTATCAATTGAGTTGATTAAGACACAAATAAATGCAGCATGGGTGTGGCAATGACGTTCATAAAAACCGACTTCCTCGACAACAACATTTTTAATAATGGAATGTGTAAAAAATTACGTTTGTACAGTGTACATGTGTACGTAGGCGCTGATATTATATAAATGAATTCAAATTTATGACACATGAGACACACATAAACTATTGACTGATAAAGAATTTGAGCTCGAATTTCTAATTTACTTTGAATGTGAAATGTAAACCTAATACAACAAATGAACGGAAACAATTTGAGGGAAATGTCACGTGCACTTTGCTAACCAATGCCAGAAGCAACTTTCAAATGTAGCACTCAGTACTCAGGAGTGCCGTATTTGTTATCACGTGTCATATGGTCATTATATATGGTTTACGCGTTATCAAAATATACCAATAACGGGATATTTATTCTAAAGGCCACGACCGTGGTCCAGTGGTTAGTGCGCGTACAGTCCAGGAAAAGTGGTTAGGTGAACCGGTCGCTGTATAAAACTGGAAAATTGTTGGAAAACGTCGTAAACCTCAGTGACAATAAGTCACATAAAAACAAACAAAGAAACGAACAAACAAACATTGACTTTAAATGGTTGAAAATACCTCGGGATTAAATTTATACGGACTTATTTTAGGTAACTGGTCTGGCTGATGGATGGAATCCCTAAAGTACAGTTTGAATAAAATTCAGTACATCTCGAAAGAAAAGAATTTAATTCCTTAAAATGAACACATCATATGTGTTTTGCATTTAAATTCTATCCCTTAAAAACATCACCAAGAGAAGGAATGATGTATAACATTAGAAAATATGGGTAATGTAAAAGCATTTACGGATATCAGACGGATACCACACATGTACACAAGTTACAAACATGGTAAACTCGAAAAGTACTTGATTCTATATTTTATTAAAACATGTTTTATGTAGGAATCACCACGCTTTGTTTTAATTGAATATAGACTGAGATTTGGGACTGAATTAACTTGCTTGCCCACTTGAATCACTTAAAAAACTAGTATGGTTAGACACTGAACGTATTTGCGATTTCTTTGTTGTAACAATGTTAATATTTGATGACATATCAGAAAGTCGGGCTTAAATTGGAAATGTTGTGTCTGAAATTGAGACAATGTCTTAACGAGTTCACCAAGAAATAATTCCCACCTTCGATCTAGTCGTAATCAGGTTTCTTTTTTTAGTAAAACTACGTGGATTAATTTGTATTTTAAGATCTTACAAAAAGCCTGTGAAAATAACGTATCTAAAGCCGTTAGAATTACCATAAGAATATCTAAAAAGGGCCCAACGGAGACCCGTAAGGTTTTAATATTTTTCATGTCTAGACTGTCTAATCCAAGACATTATATTTGTTAAATGTCAGTCTATTTAACAGTAATTTCACATCGTACTCACGGCGTGTACCACTAGATTAACATCCATTAGTCCAATTTATTTCAGAGATAATGAAATTATATTTTATTGAAAATAACTTATTCTAAAGGTGTTGAAATGAAATCAATATATCAAATCAATAACGGCTAAATATAGCTAAAAAGGAGAACCTAAATGAGTGGAAAATACAAAAAAGGGGATTTCCGCCTGTTATCAACTGTTTTTTAATTATAAACCGGCGGGTTGTTAACCATTCATCATGGATTCTGTACCAGTCTAAACCTTGTTCTCCGCAAGCAACTGTTAACTCGTCCGAATGGAAGATCTATTGTGGAGCGCCCAGGTTTCGAACGTTCGATAGCGAAGTACGTATAACTAACCCTCTACCAATAGGGTTAAAAAGGGGAGAAAAACTTCAAAATACTAACAGAGAAGAGACAAATATGACAATGGAAAGTACAAATGGTAGAAAATAATCAATATAGACAGTACAGGTCTGTTGACAGGTTGAACATTGAAACAACGAATCACAGCTTACGTTATGAATCGAAGTGACAGTACGTAAAATCGTAATGTTGCAATTAGTTGGCGATATCAATATTTAATTCAAGGAATCAGATTAAAATCAATGAAATTGTTTTATCATGATGTGATCAATACGTCATAAAATGAAAAAAAACAAAGAATCGCTTAAGGTCTAATTCGCAGAACAGTGAAAGAAATATGCTGGAATTATCGTGAACTATTGCGTACAGTTGTAATTTCATCCAAAACAGATTTAGTCACACAATTAAAGAAACTTTGAAAGAACAGCAATAAATCAATCACATTGGGAGAAATGTGGAAAATTTAATACAAAATATAATGGGAAACGTCAGTTTATTCTAAATAATCAGTGACGGTCTTCAAAGAATTCTCAGGGTGGTCTTTATTCGGAGGTGGTCGCAAACATGGGATTGACTGTACAACAACAATGAAGGATCGATTTCTATACATGTTAAATTACTGTCCCTGATTGGTTTTAGCTAGTTATAATTATTAATGTTGATTATACTATTATCTTTATTTTGAACCCGTTCTTTTGGTCAATTATGACATAGTGGAATGATATACATTCCTCATATCTGCCTGGTGTAGACCAGACACCACTTAGTTAAAAAATCTTTGATAAGCACTCGAGACAAAAAACGAGGCATTAAAGCCTCCAATGTACGTCAGTGTGTTATTAGTCACTTGGATATTAATCATTGTCAATGAATCATTCGTTTATTTCCCAGTCCCTCTGATTGCCAGGCGATTTGCCCGTTCGTTCTTTTTATTAAGCGTAAGTTTTATACCATATTTTTTCCGGAATTTATTTTATATAAACAAATGACATTTCTAAAATTGTCGTTTTGAATTAGATCTGAACTGATCCATTTAAACCGTAATTTCCGAGTTTGGTACCAGACACAATACACATGCTGCTATACAGCGTCATCATGTGCTAATTGTATCTAAAAAAAAAACAATAAACAGCCATCGCTCGTTGCCACCTAGCTGAATCTCTCATGTCTTAAACAGACAATGTAATCTGTCGTAATAGAGGAAGTAATGAAAAGTCAATACTGTTAACACTAGAGACCCCGGCGCTCCTTACATCTAGCAGCTATTCTAACAAATTACGTTGTCTCTCAGCATGGGGATTGGCGCAATTTACCTTGACTTGTCGTAGGAAGGTAGGATATAGCATTTAACACTGGTTGTGGGTGTAATGACTTGTGTAATACGTTTCTGCCAATACCATAACGGATCGGACAGGTATGATTGGTTTTATATTTAACCATACCGGAAGTTGGAAGTTAAACATCACAGAATTTGTGGGAAATTATACCTAGGGAACACATACAATCCTCTGCCTTAAAATGACCACGAATAATCACCGTTTTGACATTTTAGAATTAGTCTGGAACCTTCCTCACATTCACACATAGCCACTGTTTGTTCCAGCCTTTTATCAGGCGTCATTAATTCTGGAAAACGTTGTGAGATCATTCAATTAAGCAGGACAACGTCATGGATAAGTCAAATATCATATAGCATACCAATTCATTTAAAAAAGTCCTTGACTACAGTCAAACCTGTGAACAAGGGCCACCCTTTGGGAAAGACAAAATGTGGCCTTTATTGACAGATGGCATTTATTCAGAGGCCAGTTTGTTCTAAATAATCAGTGACGGTTTCCAAAGAATGGCCTTTATTCGCAGGGTGACCGCAAACGCAGGTTTGACTGTAGTTTAAATTTGGAGTCTATTAAAACATAAAACTAGAGATGAATATCGAATTATATTGATATATAGATCTGGCTCATCACGGATATATTTGTGACATTATTGTGTCTATTACTGATGCTGCAATTACAGGTAAAAATGATTTGACGCAATTTTTTGACATTGACCATATTTGGCTAAGTTGTGGAGCAAGCTTTCTGTACACGTGATAATGGTTGCTGAGGATTCAAGTATATGTCGTTGATGTGAAGTTCATAAAATTGTAGATCATGTAATTTAAATCTAAAGTAAAAACGCAATTATAAGTACGCCAGGGCCAATACATTTTACCATTCCGAGCTGGCATTAGTGACCACAATGTAACCAATCACGGTGCATACAAATACAGTAGAATACAGTTATAGCGAATTCATAGGGGTCCGAATAATTAATTCATGATATCCATATTTCACGATATCCATGACAATGAAGTAAGGAAGGGTGTGTTCATACAAGGTAAACCCCACTGTATCCGATTCTTCTACAGATCCGAGTTCACTATAACCTTGTTGTACTGTATTCATATAACAACATGCATCCCAAAATAACCAAATCGACTCAGGCCAAGGCCACATAACAAGGTCGACAAAGGTTAAAACTGAGTGGAAATACTTAGACAGTTAGGGCAGCATGTATACAGACATAATTATAGATATGATCATACTGCATACATAATGATAATAAACTCTTTATGGCCCGGTGACATTTTGTTATCAGTTTAAATGACCGTTCCATTTTGCGTCCGGCTTCATTGAGAGTCTGAGTGAAAATTGGGTCGGAACGGGCGGTTGTTCCTTCCCGTGGTGGGGGAGGTGATGCCTAAAAGAGCCAAACAAAGCCCAATGGTACAATTGATTTTTGACTTCTCAAGAAAAAGACAATCAATGAAAAAACAGCCCCCACAATGATTCAGCAGTTTTTGTAGCGTATTTTAAGACTATTGTTAAACACGTAATCGATTAATATATAGCCACTGCTGAATAATTAAGGAGTCTTTTTGAAAGCATCAATTGAGCGTGAAGAGATTAGGTTTAGCAGGTATGAATTTGTTGGAGAAAGACTAATTGTCACAGTGAAAAGTCTAACTCTTTTTTAGTTTGATTTATTAATACCATAAGTTTACACTACTGAATTTAAAATATCAATATTTCTGAGGCTGGTTCTTTACTACTTACAATCCAGTTCGTGCTCAATTCGAAGCATTTTTTCAAAACCTAACAAGTAATTCAAATTCTTTAGCTACATTCAGAAATTTTAAATTTTAGTGCAAGTAATTTATGTTTTGGAAAAAAGTTTTATGTCTTTTTGGGTCGTAAAATGTGTCATTAATAAGATACACACACTATGAAATTGATACATTTTACCTCATTATTTATTTGTAAATGTTCCTACAATAATTGTTTCATTGATAGAGAATGGTTTTCCTCCAATAAAAAATTGTTTATAAAACTACATCCATATACATGTAATTACAATAAAGCTCAAAATTATGACCACCTAAGGATACAAACCTATTGGTCTAATATTGAGGTGGTCACCTCACATGATGAAATATAGAGAGGGGGAGGAACTTAGGAAGTATGAAATTAGAGAGAAGGATGATATTAGAGAGAAGGATGAAAATAGAGAGGGAAATGAAAATAGAGAGGGGGAGGAACTTAGGAAGTATGAAATTAGAGAGAAGGATGAAAATAGAGAGGGTGCGGACATGTGGAGAGACATTTTCCTGTTTTATCCTGATAAAAGTGCAAATTTATCATGCTAAACTTTTCGTGACCTTGTGACATTTAGTGTCCGTATAATTCAATTTAAACAAAGACCAAACGTGATTATTGTATTTCTCGAGGCACTTACATCTGAGAGATTGTCGTTTGTCGTGTGATTTAATCTCTAGAACGCACGTAGGTGATGCTCTTTAAGTTCATTTGCGTGGGTGTTATGTTAAAGGAGGCCTCAGCGGTGAATTTGATTTCTGTTTGTGGTATAATTAACGCATGGAATTCATCAGAATTTATCGCACTTAAATATAAATTTAAAACAAAGCTGATAGGAAGGAACGTGTATATATATGCAAAATCGTTTAGGAATAATGCGGTCGGATGCTGAAATACAATCGGAATTGTATGTGAATTTCTTAGTTTAATTATCTTGCATGTATATCAAAAAGGTATTTTATGGTAAGAAATATTTGCCTTTATATACTTTGATGGTGCGCTTTGCAATCCAACTAGTGTTAACATCCACCTATTTATATCGGTCACATGTAGACAACGGTCACTCCTTGACAGCAAACTTTCATTGGTATAACTGAGCAAACGAACATCTGAATAAAGGCCAACTTGTTTTAAAGACCAGGCTCTATTTCTCTCTTTGGGTGCCTTTGCTAACAGGTTTGACTGTATATTGATAATTTTAAATTTGTGTAATATTTAGGGGCCTCTGTGGTAGAGTGGTTATGACCACTACCCCTCACCATTGTGAGTTTGAATCCCATCTGAGACTGGACAAATTTCATAGATGTGGAAGCTGTATAACAAGCCAAATGCCACTGACTTTTAATGCGACGTTAAACTGCAGGGAAAACCGTAATATTTCGTGAAATGTTTCAGATATAAAATGTTGATCAAACAGCAATTATACACCAAATATTGAAAGAAAACACCCAACCAGCGATTATTAGTGTTCACGCACCATTTATTTGACTAAACGCAACCACGCGTTCATTCGTATAGGCATGAATATATACATGTATGAGCCTAGCTTGATCAAAGAAGTAGATCATTTTTCGTACTGATTACAGGCGATACCCCAAATATCATATTTTCTGATAAAACCCCTTACAGAAGAAACATTCGACATGATTTTGGTAAATGTAGATATTTTTTGTCTGAAAAAAGAGCTTAAAACCGAATTCAGATAAACAAATAGGAAAGCTCCAGACTCAAGTGGAAAAGTCAAATCAAGGTTTGAGTCTCGTCACCACTGGTCTTGAAATAAATGTACTAGTAGTTCTCGTGTATTTCAGACTGCATCTCAAGACTGTACAAGTCTGTCCGAAACGAAAGTACTTTTCATCGTAATACTGCTAAGTATTGACTTAAACGACTGTCAACTAGTCATTGAAATAAACATTCTAGAGTAGAATGTAGTCATCAACTTCAGATAAGATAGTATTCTCATAATTAACTCTATGAAACGACGCGTTCATGTTTTTGTGCGAACCATATATTCTATAAAGACCAGTTCAAAATTATCTGAAAATGAGTGAGGCCTCGGACTGGCAAGTTTAAAGATGATGTTGATATTTAGCAAAATCTTATCAGTCTGTATTTCTTCCTTCGTCAGTAAGGTCTAGAGAATCGACAGTTCTCACGAAGACTGATTGATCAGGTTAAATATTTCAAGATAATTATTAGACTTGCTAGGTAGAGTCAGACATTTTAAACAGTGATAAAAACTGCGTGATGATGTTCGTTTGATTTTTTATGCCAGTCGAATGGGCTTGGACATGCGATGCTTGTGCTGAAATCATTATTTTACAAGCTCTGTTGTTATCTGCAAACCAATACTTGAAATAGATGCATTTATATCTTTAAGGCTGAGATATTATGGTGACAATGAACTACATGGTAATAAGCATATATTGATATGTATTGCATATATGTATATATTCAATTAAAATGATCTGATTATTATAATTATGTGGGTTTTTAAGGTGAAAAGCTCCGTGATTTATACACGGCATCATGTTATCTAATTAGTAAATTAATACTGTTTAACAAAGCCCTCAGTGATGTATGTTTATTATAAGTACTAATATGTCAGGCCAGCTGTTACCGTATTAATGATTATGAAAATTATCTGCCATAATCTCGTATTGACATTGTTAGGATTCTCGCCCACCAAAGTTATTGAATTCAAGTTAAAGCTACGAAATTTATATTTTACCGTTACTGAAGGCTTAAATACGGTCCTAGACAACCCCACGGAAAATTTACCCTTCACGATTAGTTCTAGTATTTGGCTTATTGATTAGACAAATTTTCAACACGAAAGTTGCGTATCTACTTTTAGAAATTAAACAGAAAGTCGAATTTATGATTTCGATGATAAATCCGTGTTTCTCTTATTATGGGACGAATTCTGCTTTAACAAAAGGTTGGTACGTCATAAGGTTTCTCATAAGAATAAAAGAAATCAATATTCCAGGTGCATGAACATGAATTGGAAAGAAAAAAGAGTCGTATAGCTTTAATCTAGCTAAGATAATTTTATGCAAATGTCAAGACTTTGTGCGAATAAAAATGGTTTATGCCGCATTAAGCCATGAAATCATTATGCATGGGCGTTAGGTCATGAAACATCCCATAAATACGACAGGATATGGCGCATGGATTAGGTAATAACACGACTTGTTTCTAAAATTTGAAGTGGATATATTGACAACGCCCATGCTTATAATTCCTGTAAAAGATTTTTAAAGTGCAGCTGTTTATATATATGAAAAGTTCAGTTAGTTAAACAAAGTATTGCTATGTGAACTGAAATAAAATTGAATTTTCCCATTTCTTCAAATCGAAGAAGACTTTATGCTTCTATCTTAGAACATTTAATTACTTATTCTTTGAAAATTAGATTCTTATGGGCTGCGATCTACTAACGATTTTACAACATGTGTATTGTAGAACATTCTTGAATTAGTAAACAGAATAGTTTCTATCTTTAAATGATGACATGCAAGGATTATTGCCATTAAAATCTTTATCGTAGTTTAAACAAGCCGTATTTATCGTGTTCGGTATCTGCGCAAAAACATTCAAAGTTTTCTGCTTTTTTTAAACGCTTAAAGTGTTTTTAATGAGATGAAACATTTTTTTAAAATTTTATTAAACTACTTACCTTACACATTAACGTTTTTTCTTATTTGTCTCAATTGTTTTACTGTTATGATTTAAAATAATTCTATGTTAATAATTTATGCAAACTAATGCACCGAACTCATACAGCAGGGAGGCACTGTCGTCAAATTCATTTTATGGTGTTTGAAACGGTTTTCATTTTTCGATTCTATATTTCTTGAGTGTGGAATTCCCGTCTGCATTTTTAATAAAGTTTTTAGCCAGTCCGTGTTTGCGAAAGTCAATTCAATATGTGTCGTAAAATTCAAAGTATTTTAATCGACTCCAATGTGTAACTAATAGAAACATATCGGCTTATGTGGCAATATTGAGATTTTGGTATCATTTCTTTTCGTCTGGATGAGCTCTTTACAATGATCATACTTACCTGTCTGTAGACCTATCCTAAACGGGGTTAATCCCAATTCCACAACCCGTAATTGTTAAATTGTTAAAACCATTGCAGTTCAAAACTTCAAATGCGATTTTCTCAAAATGGGAAAAAATGACATCCGGGTTTGTAGAAATAACCCGACGATATTACTACTGTAGCGGAACATTAAAATTATCATGTGATGAAATTGTTTAAATGACAAAGTTTCTATTTCATTGATCAGTATCTTGATTCGTTTTAGATTTTATGCATAATTTATTTTCAAATGAATCAATGTTATTCTTTACATGTGTAAATGGTAAAATATTTGTCTAGCCTTTAATTGACGCCCTGTTTGTCTGTTTATGAAGTTTATCCGCCCTCCGGTTTTTTTTTTTGCTACAAAAATTTTCATAAAGTAAGTCAATTTTACCTCGAGGATCATGTCATAATTGCGTCAAAATTGAGGGTGAACGAACAAAAATCATAAAATGAAATGGATTGGAAAATAAGATATTAAAACATTATTATAAAGAACGTATACACCTATTAATCACGCTTTGATCATGTTAACCTTCAATACGAGTTAATCAATTGAACAGTTGGAGTATGTTTTATATCACTTTTAACGTACTATCAGTTCTCCATCAGGTTTTCCTTACATTATTGGATGGCAATGTTTTTTCTGGTTATTTTTAAATCATTTTATATTGATATGCATTATCCATATATATATATATATAGATATATAGGTAATGCATATCAAATTCGGTATATCGGTGTGGACGTATTTGAGGCCATCCTTAAAAATATCGTTTGAATGCTGTACCGCGACCCAACATTTTTCTGTAAGTAGGTAGTGATTTTTTATCGGAAAGTAATTCAATTATTAATAACGAACAGGTAAAAAAACAATTATTGAGAGGGTTAAAAAAATAAGTCGCGGCGATTTTAATGAGTCGGTCGTGTTACAGCAAACATATTTTTAGATATGGCCAATTTATTTTAATACTAGCCCCCACAGACGTAATAAGAAGCAACTTGTCAATACGAAATTTAACGTTATTGTAGCAGTAAGTAGATTAGAACCTTATTTTTGGTCCTATGTGTTTGTTGATGATATATATGTCACGGAGGGATGGGTTTGTTCATGTTGATAATTACGTTTAAATGCGGGCTTGATTTCGGAAAACAAACCGTAGCAACTGGGTCTTTTTCAGCCTCGGACAATGTGATCTGAATGAAATGTGCGTATTTTGTTTTCCATACCCAGACACAGACACCCTTCTCATGTGTTATCATCCCTAAGACCTTGTTCCGTTTCATAAGCATAGCTAAGATTAAAGCAGGTTAAAAACTGACGAATATTGCTACTTGACGCTTTTAACAAATGTCTTATCTTATTGATTGTTTTGAGGTCTGTCTTCAGCTGTTCCAGATAAATGTTACAAATGTATACAATTAGCAAGATTGCATAGTTCAAAATCAAGGTCTGTCTTAGCTGAAATATGTCTATTTTAATGACTAGTTAAACTTTCTTCTGAATTTTGCTTTTCCGTTCATCTTTCACTCAATGAAAATTATATTAACAACGCGTTTTCAAGAATTAATATGTATTAAATTCTCGTTTAGTATTTTCTGCCGTTTAAGTAAACACCAGACTATTTAGTTTAGTGCATCCAGCTCTCATATTACGGATGGAAAAGGCTTTTCGACTTCACCTCGTATATCGCTTGACAAACTCTTATTTATGTGGTCTAAGTTTATTGAATCAGTTTTTTTGAATTGCAGATGTATCAAAGCATTTTGAGAAGCGATCAAAGTAGTTGTAAATTGGAGTAAATAATACTATTTCTTGTTAAAGGCCTGCAAAATGAAATCGTATAGCAAAGCACACAATGCAACAACCATAACTGTCAATAATTAATTATCTTAATACGAGCGTGATATGATTTAAAACATCCGGTTTTTAGTCAATGAGAAAATGGTGCAGTTTTATTACATAACCGGCATCATGAGCGCACCACGTGACTTAGAATGTTTAATCAAAATACCGTTTAAACGAGCGTACATTTTGAAGAAATCATGGACGATTTTCATGAATGTGAGTCTGTTGCAATCGCTAGAATTATTGATCTATCATATTGTGGTAATGTCTT
Source organism: Lutraria rhynchaena (assembly GCA_008271625.1). Taxonomy (NCBI): domain Eukaryota; kingdom Metazoa; phylum Mollusca; class Bivalvia; order Venerida; family Mactridae; genus Lutraria; species Lutraria rhynchaena. Next base: position 52,669 of record VIBL01000491.1, read on the forward strand.
TAGTGAGGTTAAATGTGCGAGATTCAGACGCGGAAAAGAATCATCATGAGGATCACGTTGAAGGAGTGGCACATACCATAATTGAAACCATTAGCAAGAAGACTGAAGGCCTTTAAAATCTGAATGTATTTTTAATAAGTCTCTTGTTCAAATCAAGAGGATTGGTGATGTGAAAGATAGATCAAAAAGTATTATATGGCTTATCTATTACTATACAATATGTCGTCTGGGTATAATCATGATAGAATATTTCCTGTATTGAACGAACGTCCATGTTCAGATATTTATGACTGGATTAATATAAGAAAATTTTACATAATTGACGTTATTTCTTTAAAAACGTGCTTATCCCGAGATCATGTACCACAAATACGGTATTTATTTCACCGAAGTTTTTTTTTTATTTCACTTGGTAATATAGATTCATTGGATTTTGCCAAATTTCTCATCATCCATTGTATTAAATTGTTCCATTACGAAACTTTTTTTGTAAATTTGCCATTGAAAATATGCAGGGTAAAGTACTTATAAAGTTCATTCATGAACAAACCTACTATTTTCAGTCATAATTTAATAAAATCAGTTATAATTTAATAAAATCATTAAAACACTATATTCATGAATGTTCATGTGTCCTATATATAATTAAATCAACGTGATCACACTGTTTGTCTGTCTGTACGTTCATCTGCTTCGTCGCTAAAACACCCACATGCTCACATGAAAACCGCCCATCCACCCGTTCCGTCATTGACTGAAACTATAGAATTTCCCATTGTTCAAACTTGTAAATACAAAACCAGGCCTTGAGGTTACAAAACATAAGAGCTCAAATCTTAATTCCATTCTCAAAGTTTTATTGTTGAAAGATACAGCTAATTAATGGTTTGGTACATATTCAGGTTAATTTTGCTGTCAGAATAATGTATCAATAATATAATTATTGTATGATCGAAATATTAAAAGACAAAATATGAGATTTGAGCTCGGAGACCGATCTAAAGTTTTGTAACCTCGAACCCAGTCCTTCACCATTCTTTGTGTCGAATAATGCTGTGTTGCATGATTTTCACGACCATCTGCCACCAAAATCATCATATTGTTGACATTAATAAACGAACGGCAAAACTAGATATTTACACGACAATGTTGAACTTTATGGTACAAGTACGTAGAATGACGCAGTACTTTTGAAACATGAAAGAATTGTAGTTACGCCATTACTAAAGATAACAAATAAAATTTATTGTTGAAATTTTATAAGCAAGTTGAACCAAAAAAAAAAAATGCATCGGAGACATCGGAGAAATTGTTATGTAATAAATTCCAATCATTAGGTGTAATTAATATCACAAAGTGCTTTCATAAAAATTTTAGCAAAATGCGAAAGTTAACTTAAATATTAATTGCATTTTAGGAATCCTTTCTTATCTGCATTTATTATATCACTATGGTAATATAATTTTATCATGTTGTTATGTAATAAATGCCAGCAGATATTTAGTGTAGACAACATCAAAGCGAATCATAACAGTTGGTTGCCAATTTAATCATGATTTATATCCATATATTGTAAGAGATATACTTAATAACAGTTTGCAATATTTGGTAAACATATTAAACAGAAAACTTCTCGAGCATAAGTTTGCTAAGTCATCTTTATATACACTGATATAATAGAGTCACATTACATAAATGTAATTTTCAAAATGGTCCAGTGGTTAGTGCGCTGGACTTGTAACTCGGAGATCCGAGTTCAAATCCCGGTCGCGGCAGGTCGTACACTTCTATGAAAATTTGACAATATGTGGAGAAGTTGCCGGCTCCATGTGATTAGAACTGGTTAGTATACAGTCCAGGAAAACAAAACTAGTTAGGTGAATCGGTCATCGTATATAACTAAAAATTGTTGAAAAACGGCGTTAAACCCCCGTGACAATGTCACATAAAAACAATCATGTATTTCGGAATTTTTCAAAAGCTATATCTAATTGTTTTTCTCATTTGCCTTCCACATTTCATATCTTCTTTTTGATCTTTACCTACTTCATCATCATCATTATTATTTTCTTTTTCTTCTGCAACTTCTAGCTCTTCATTTACGCTTCATTCATGTCGTTATTCACGGGTATATTATTTGATATCAGTACAATCAATATTCATGTAAAAATAAACGAATCACGTTTCTAATGATTTTATCACAAGTAGTTCAGATTTCATAATCAAATAACCATGTATCAGCTGTATAACTTACATGTATCATTGGTGTTCGTGATATGTGCAGATGTAATAGAGATGTTTAAAAATATGTTGTATTGTTTGATTATATACTCGTGCACCGAAGTTGAATGAGTTCGAGTGTAACTATTTAACGCTTATATTGGTATTCATGTTAGTGTAAATGCAACATAATACATGTATATGTCACACAGTTTTTAAAACGCAAATTATTAACTGTGTTGCATTTCTGCGCCTGACTGGAAAACACCTTTTTGATATTCTACACTTCACTGATGAGGACGTTTAACTGAGTGATTTGTCAGTGACTTTACTGAAATATAATAAAATAGTAATTTGTTTATGTCTTTCTTTAATGTAATCAAATTAAACCAACCGGAATTCCCGGATGACGTCAAACTTTTTAAACGTTTTTTAAGCATTTAAGAATGTACATTATATGTATATATCATTATTGTATATGCAATAATAAGTTTGATTACAATGAGGAAAATATTACAAAATCCACCGTGGTTAAAATTTATTGACTTTTCATATATTCTAGCGGAATACAGTACTAAAATAGTAGCTTACATCATACGTGACAACTTGCAAGTACAAAATTATCATTTAGTTTCAGTTCGATGTTAGATAATTCCATAACCTGTGACACATGAACGGAAAATTTTCTTAGCAACCACTTCAAAATGTCAGCGTTTATTCAATTGTGGCAAACAACTTCTTCTCGTTAAAGCAAGTCTTAAGTGTCCTCACATTCTCATGTATGTATTCAGACAGCAAGTGACATAGTCAGTATCATATGCTAGCATTATACTTTCCGTTCAATGGTTGATTCTGGTACATCTATTGAACCTATCTTTCCAATTCTCAGTGAAAAAAATACCAAACGATCCGCTTTCTAGTTTTTTTAAAGCTAACCTTGTAAACGATTATGTCAACATTGGATTGAAACGAAAGAGCGTCACATTCTACTGTGGTCAGCTGTGTGAGTGAAATAGTTGAAATATAGATGTTAATCATACGAATGATATATAAATATAGGTGTTTACCATAGGTATGATATATAAATATAAATGTTTACCATAGATATGATATATAAATGTAGTTGTTTACCATTAAAATGAGATATAAGTAAAGATGTTAACCATAGGTATGATATATAAATGTAATTGTTTACCATAGGCATGATATATAAATGTAGATGTTTACCATTAAAATGATATATATATGTAGATGTTTACCATTAAAATGAGATATGAATAAAGATGTTTACCATTGGAATGAGATAAAAATGTAGATGTTTACCACAGGAATGAGATATAAATGTAGTTGTTTACCATTGGAATGAGATAAAAATGTAAAATACTGATGTACACAAGTTTATGAAATTCTGTTAAGAAAATATATTTGTTTGATGATAAACAAAATTTTGTATCTTTTCATGCGCATGAACACATAATATATACATAAAAGTAAAAACCCGGATTTTATATTTTTAACCGTACTAAATCCGGATGTAATTTTCACACGAATTCTCCAAATAGGTGCGTGTTTGATAAAAGTTTCATATAACTAACTAGTGACAAAACACAAGCTAATTTGAAAAACAATTACTACGACATGATTATAGTTTCTATATTTAAATATGATATTTTACAATGAGATAATCACTACTGATAGTGTGATTTAAGTGTTGTGCGAAACTGCACGCAATTGATCAGTACGGAAGTGTTTTACTGCCATATTTTCGTAAAATTTTGTCTGTTCACTTTAAATGTCGGAATTTTCAATTCTAATGTTGGCCATTACCATTTGTCAACTTTAAACTTGGAATGACTAACTTTAAAAGTATCCCCCAAACAACCATGGCTCAAACACCTTTCCGTTGACAATAATCAATAATCTTCCTGTTGGTAAATTGATAAAAGTCTTACCATGATATAAACCGACCAATCAATAATTGATTCTTCTTATTTACCAATAATGACCTCTAAGCATTAAAACGCTTCATTCGACACTCGTAAAACATTCTTCCTCTAAAAATCTCTCCCTGATTTTAGTTAAGATATAACAAGATTGTCAAGTATCGGCATATGATTCGACAAAACAGAAGAGTGGTTGATGGAGTCCAACAAATCGTTCAAATACACTTCATATGATAGAAAAATATGTACTTCGAAAACACAAAAAAAAAACAGGCCATAAAACCACATTGATTATTTTAAACTTATTTGGAATCAAAACTAAATCATTATCTATATTTTTTTGTGTAAATTTGTGTTGAAAAATTCTTTAAAGCGCGCAGATCTGACTCAAGTTTGTAGATCACGGAAAACGGTCGGCTCTGTTCAAACTCTTTTGATATAGATACAATTCTACTAATCTCATTATCAAGACTACAAAAGTGAATATCAAATCAAAATATCAAAATAGTTTTAATGGTTGTACGGCCTAAGGGTTTCCTGGGTATTTTTGAATGAAGTATTTTTATAACTTCTGTTTCTTGATCATAGTTTTGAACTGAAAAATATTACGGAATGTGCACCCAAATTTTGCAAATTGACGTTCTGTCAATCTGAAAAAGATAGACTATTTGTTGACTTTCCGCGTGTTGTATTTAACATCTGTTATGTGTCTATCAAAGTGAAAACATTTTTGTAACAAAGTCTTGTCATAAATGTCGTCTGCATTGTTAACACAACAACCACTTTCAAACCATTATCAACAACACAACTTTCATCACCTTCATCTCCGCTAGCACAACTATATTGAAAAATATTATCATCATCATCATCACCACCTATGACAATGTCACCACCACATTCACCATCATAATAATAAAACTGGGTAAGACTTTAGCAAAATAGGCCATTCTCCATCCTCCTTCCAGCAGAAGCGCCCCCTCCCACATGACGGAAGAGATAATTGGATAATGAAAACCGCCTCCTCAAAAACTTCAACAAACAAATAAAACTAGGTGTTATTTTTCTCATCAGGGATTTAAGAAAAACAATGAAATTTTTAGTATCTGGGAAACGCGGATTTCAGGATTAAACTATCCTTTAAACTTTGATAGTGTCGATTCTATATCCGCCAAAATAACCGTCATAACGTTCAGGACATTTCCGGAAAATACACCCCCACTCAGTTGTAGGGTTTATTGTCTAGTTTTACCATCTTTTTGTTTCGGTTTTGCGCGTATTTCATTCACGGTATCTCTATAAAGATATCGATTGATGAAGTGACTTCCTGGTTTTGCTGTCAGTTTATGGTAACCATTATACGTTGTCCCTCGTTTTGTAGTTTTTAACACGCATCGCCAAATGGCACTTTTCAAAAGTGCGTTGAGTCTTATACAGTTATCTCATTCAAACACCTACTTAAGACTGCATTAAGGGACTTCCGTGGTCAAGTGGTTAGGGCCACGGACTAGCAATCACTAGTGTCTCAGCGCTGTAAGTTCGAATCCCACCTAGGACCAGAAAAAGCCCACATATGAGGAAGTTGCGTAGTTGGCTCACGGAAGGTCGATCGCTCTACCCACGTGTTCGCCTGTGGCCTTCCTCCATCGTTAAAGCCTGAAAATTAGCCAAATGACCCTGGCTGTTGGTGCGACGTAAAACCTCAGTGAAAAATAAGACTACCTTATTATAAGGACCCATAAATGGTTTTCTTCTGATAGTACAACGGTTTCAACTTGATCATAAATTCACCCTAATATTAAGACCTTTTTATTCCAAAAGGTGTCTTTAATATCGAGGTTTTACTGTGAACTGAAAGTTTCCATACATAAACAAATTAACTATTCCACGTTTTTCGTTTGCAGCTAAATTCATTAACTTTATTTTTAGTGCAAACATATTTTCAAACTAATTAAATAAATGATGGTTAATGTGCTATGCACTTCAACCATGTGTTTTATAAGTTAGGTTTTCAAAACAGTTTTTGTCACCGTTTCATAATTGTAGAAACAGAAATTGAAAAAAATAATTTTCACATCCCTTTAAAGATAACATCAATCATGATTTGGCGGTCACTTCTGACTAGGGGTCAATGCGAACAATAGTTTTACGTCAGAGCATATTCGTTGATATTTTCGTAATTGACAAGACGAATCTCTGAGCAATGAATCAATGACCACAAGTGCATTGTGGTATTATTTTCTTTTCCATATGATTCGTTTGTCAAAGGTTTTCACGGTTTCAATTCTGATAACGACAGCTGAATCAGATGTTTTGTCAACAAATTCGCTTAAGTCACTCGCGAATATCAACAGAAGGATTTGTAAAGCAAATTTAGAAACAAAATCCACCATATTTAATGTGTTTGAGAAAAATTGTCCATGATTGCTAAAATGTTTTATAACAAGTCTATTCGTTCTCTTTAAACAAAGTCATAAAAGCATGTTAATCTTGCGTTTAAAATAGCTTCAGACATCTTTGAAGAAATTAATGAACTTGAAAACACCAGCTGACGGAGTAAATACGTCGTGATAAATTGACATTACGACAAGTACGAAAATGACCCCATATGATGGCTTAAAGCAGAATTTACTCTTTCTACTTCATGCTGATAATGCACTAACACATTATTCTCTGTAATTCTTCAGAAAGCCCGGTTTTCTGAAGGCCATGTTTTACTTTGCGAAATTCGACCTAAAGAAAGAGAAATACGGATGTTTAGACACGCAATTCTTTCCGCGTGTTGCCGAAAATAAATACACAAACCTTGCGAACAGAACTCTTGACTTTGTTTTGAGAAATGAAATAATTATGATGGGTTATGACCCTTAATCAAACCGCTCTGCGAAAATAAAAGAACCCTGGGCCTCAATTATCTTGAAACATCTCCCTGATGCATAACCGCATGGAACTTGTCTAATACAGGGCCTACGTCTTGACTTCTTGATTGTTTTCTGTCGTTGTAGGAGTAATTCACAACAGTTACTGCCGTAGTTCATTTGGTTATAAAACTTTAATTCGGAGATGTTTCATTAAAATTTATTTCGTTGTCTCCAAACTCAAGAAGATGAAATTGTAAGTTAAAGAGTGTGGGAGGGTTTTATACACAGTGCTCCCTCCAAAGACCGATTCCCTCCAAGAAACGATAGTAAAAGGTACACATACATATTATAAACACCTATGACGATCAATTCCCTCCGAACAACATCTCCCCCCCCCAAAGAACAACACTTTTTGCGACTCCGACAAGTGTTGCTCTTCAGCATTGTGCATTTATTTATGATATGAGCATAGTACATATATTACAAAGTCATAGAAATCATTGACTAGAATATACTATGTTTAATAAATTAACTAAGAATTTTGATTTTGTAAAAAGACTTAAGATCATATGTCTAGGATAACACTGACAAGGGAATGAGCATTCCCTTATTTCCATAGTGGTAATGGCTCAGTATGCATTGGTAGATAAAACAAAAGCGCTTATTTGTTCATTCCGTTGTTAAACGTCCTTGAATAATGCGTATACGAGTGTTCTCTCCACTCATCTAACTTTGTTGATATTTGATAAATCTTTGATATCTTATATACAAAATTTAGGAGAGTTACGTTAGGCAAGCAACATATACCTTTGCCGGGTGAAAAATTCATTAGTAGGTTTCGCAAAATACATTTCATACACATGTACGGTAGAACCTCACTTAACAACCACCTAAATAATACGACCACCTCATTATAACGAAACATTTTACCGGTTTTCAACGCATCTGTTACGCTGCAATGTCCCAAGGGTGGTCTAACTATCAGGTCTTACAATAGAATGTAATATATCAGGTTTCAAAAAGTGACCTTTGTTTATGATTTTGGAATACTGTTTTAACAGAGATTAGAGTCACCTGGGTAATGAGGTCATGTATATAAAAATGACTCTTCAACATTAATGTTTACTGAAACACGGATATAGTGAACACGGATATAGCGAAGTTACTGTTTTCCCCGATCACGTCCGTTTGTATTTCAATGTCATGGATGTAGTGAAATATGGATGCAAGGAACTAAACATTTACCATGAATGCATTATTACCTCGTTCTGTCGTATTTCTTTTCTTTTGGTGACCTTTGTTCACAGGTTTGATTGTACTCGTGTATTGATATCACATAAAGTTATGATTAATAACAGCGTAGGCCTGTGACAAGATTTCAATCAAAATTGGTTGTTGCAAAGAATATCAAAATAATCAGCCCTAATATTAATTTAGTAGCCTGTTTCAAGACGTAAAACGTAATAAAGTCCCAATACGTCGTCTATGAATCAATGTGGAATCATTTAATTCCAACATAACAAACAGAGCCATCGCCACCCACACAAGTACGTTCCGCGTCAAAAACCACAACAGCATTGATAGAAAATATTAATCAAGTGTTTCGTTGACTCTATCATTTCAGCGTAATCATAGAGCATGGAAAAGCAATTTTCCAATAATATAGATTAAGCTATTTCCACCCACACTATCTGTTTTGCGTGAAATATTTCAAATTGATTCTGAAAGCGTGTGAACGACGTGAGTGATCTCCCCTGTGACATATTTAGCGCCATCTCTAGCGGCTGTTAATTTAACGTCATAAGAGGAAGGTGATTAAAGGAAAGTATCTTTGTTTTCTCATCAGGCATTGTTTTGTTAAAGAATTCTTAATTCGTATCTGATAAATACGACATTACACGCAACGACATTTCCTTTGAGAAAATATATTAATATTCCAAAAAAAATCGTTGAAACCATCAATTAACAGTTAAATAAGAGTCCTATATACCAAAACATGCGGCTTCATTCTGTTAAAAAGCTTCAGCAGCGACAAACAATGATTCAAACTTTACACTTAATTAGATAACGTCGGAAAAAAATATTGTTCATTATCTTATCCTTTCGAGATAAACATTTTTGTTTATATCGAATTTAGTTCGTTGATGACCCTGGCTAGTGATTATAAAATTGTGATAAAATGATTTCAAGCTCACCAATTCATACATGAATCCCATAAAAATCTCTCCAAATACGACCCTGTTTAATCGATGTACACAACATTTCTTGTATCTCTTTCATTTGTTTATCCATTACTTGCTATGTACGAGAATCGTGAACTTTTTTCTCGGATTTTGGACATCTATTCATCCGCAAACCTTTTATGAATAACATGTACATCCGCCCTTATAAAGTAGTTCTAATCAAGTGCCCTCCCATAGGGACAGTCCAAAGTTTCAAGTTTGTTCGTTTTTTCTCCGATTTCATTGTGGTTTTAATAACTTGTGTATAAATACTGATTATGACAGAGGTGAAGTCCACGAAAACAACATTTAATTAAATTAACCAAGGCTGTACGATGTTGTATATTTATAGGAGTACTGTTTTTCTAGAAGATGTGATTTTGTTTATTTCTTGTCCTAACATATGCATGCATACCAACAGTTGGATTAAGTTTTTGTTACCGATTGTGAAAATTTCCTAACTTGGTTTAGTTCACTATGTATGTTAATAATGTGAACAAGATGGTAATTACATGGTTGTCCCAAATGCTGGATGGGAGGCTTATGTCACTGACATTAACATCTTTGGTGAAATACTTTTAGAATCTAAACTGTTTTGAATCACTAAAATTCGACCTTGACACCATACTCGATATGGACCTTTATAAGATGAGATAAAATTGTCTTTAAGTTTCAGGTTTGAGATCATTTTGGGTTGGGAGGCCTATGTCGGAATATGCATTGATTCCATTCTATTAATTCCTGTTCCCAAAACAGTAACCCGGATTGAATTAAGGTAAAACCGGGAAATGATAAATTAATGTAGTTTTTATGGACCACAAGAACGGTTTTAATATTGAGAAGTCTATTTATTTCAAATACAAAAGAAGTATTGAAATTAAGAATAAAAATCAGCTCCTAAAAGGTTTAGTTAAAATAACTTGGTTTTTATTCTTCACTTAATGCTTAATTGTATTGAAGTGGTCACTAAGTGAGTGTTTACTGAAAGGTAAACGTGCAGTGCTTCTAAAATCATGGTTGAAATCTCATGAATTCATTGTCGCACAAGATAAAATGACACAAGATAAAATGAGGATTTCAATAATTTATTACGTTAACGGAACAAATACACTGCACTGGTTTGTGAATGGTATTTTTATTATGAATCCGTAGACGAATAATGTCTCGTCTTTTCTATTACATATACAAATGTACTTTCGTCTTCGTTAAAACAGAGAAGAAATTTAATTATTGTTTGAAGGTTGAAATTATCGTGTTTGGAGAAAATAATTACATAGTGTGAGAAGTTAATATCGTGTCAGCGCAGTATCTTGTTTCTAAATGCGAGAATAAATAGTGAAAATAGTCCGCGCGCTATGGCTGTTGTTTCAAAAATAGATTTAACAGACATAGAAAGATTTTTAATGTGTTTTTGGTTTATAATAGACATAATTACTGTTTTGCGTGATGAATGGGCATCAACTAAAGATTCACCTCGAATGTCTGTCTGGTAATCTGGTGAATGAAAAAACGTAGGTATATAAATAAAACAATGTTGGCATATTTCTGTTAATTGTTTCAGATTCTGTTTTAATAATGTCAATGATAACTGTATGACACCAGTTATAATATTAATAAGTTACATAGATACTTGTACGTATCTTAATGTTAGACAAGCAGTAGATTGTGGAAATTCAGTCACTATCACTATCAGCAACAACAGCATAAACAGTTACAATTGTGATCTTCATTTAAATGTATTAGTTGAAGCCACTTCAAATTCACGCCGTCGTAGACTACATCTAGAGTTATATACCAGCACTGGTTCCTTATACCGATTGCAAAATACAATGAACTGCCTCAGTTCAGAATACAGGGAGCCAGGAGTCCAGGGCTAAATTACTACGCGCGTGCCTCTGGTGAGACTACCAAAGCAATGTGAAACAAATCATGATAAAAAAACATATTTTAGCATTTGATGAGAAACTTATCCGGCTTTCTGTAGATTGTACTTCTTCAACGTAATGCAATGCTGTTGATGATAAAAAACTAAATGTTTCACTCATTTATTCATTATTCATTCCGATTGTAAGCTAGCAATTTCAATGGCTAGATACGCCAAGGACTACTTGTTTTTATACAGCGGAGTAAAAGTTACAGCGGAACGAAAAAGTAGTTCATGTTATTTTTAGGGAAATAATTGAGTAAATGCACATTATATTTGTGTCAGATTCTAAATTATACTCATGAATCTATACTACATCAGCTGGCAGAGTTATTTTTAATTACAAATGACATAAGATGTATTGGTTTAGAGGTCATTACACTGACCAGAATTTATTGGCCATAAACAGGCCATTCTTTGTTCATTGACCATAGTATTATTTTAGAGACCTTTAGATTACCTTCCGTCACAATACTCAGTTCAATTACCGTTATTACGAAATCAATAAATGTAATGCTGGCGTTGGTAAGATGAAACATGATCAGGAACCACTTGTAAACAGTGACCGCTAATATACAGGGATTGTCGTAAAATTGATCTTTTGCGTACAAGGAAATTTCAACTTAATTTACTCTGTATCAAAAAAGGGGTAGTACCAAGACATGCAATAGGGCTTTAAAAGGGTTTAACATAAAATAGTTTGATAAGTACGTAAATGTATTGGTCAAACCAGAAAAAAAAACAGTCACTTAACGTTAGTCTGACAGACGATCATATTTCAAAAATACCGTACGTGAGATGGACCATGCATGCACTTTCACCTGTCCTGTAAGCAACACAGCAAGATCTTTAACTTGCTTAAACCCATATTAAATCATTAACGTCGACCATTGCTTAATTATTTCTGACGTACATCAATATTAAACATTTCATATTCTGTCTACGCTTGAATTAAGAATTCCGTAAAAACAACACATATTAGTCTACTGGCCGTTGTTTCTGTAGCTCTTGCAAAATTGTAACATTTATAGTTTTGTTTTAAGCTGCCAGTGTTTTGCTGTTGCGCTGCTGTATTGTTGTAGTTGTTGTTTTTGCTCACGATTGTTACGATACAGCAACCGTTGTAGTAGTGATTACAGTCAAATCTGTGAACAAAGACCGCCCTTATAAATGATAAAACGAGGCCTTTATTGGCAGATGGCTTTATTAAGAGGTCACTTTGTTGTAAATAATCAATGATGTTTCTTTTATAACCAATGAGCTTTATTCATAGGTTGGCATTCATTCGGAAGTGCCAGCAAGCCCAGTTTGACAGTATACCATTACTGAATCTTATAGTAATCAAAAAACAATCTATGTCGTATCCAAAAATAGACCGTAGAAGGCATTTATAATGAAATAAACGAGATTTAAATCTCTAACTGAAAACAGACAGCTTTAATGTTATCGATCAGTTGTTTTAATGCGCTTGTTAGATGCACAGCACAAAGACATGTGGTTATCTTAGAAATCTATTTTCTGACAAAAGGACAAAATCTAATCACTGTCTGGAAGGAGGATAATCGGTCTAAAATAACTCAAATCTATTTCCACGACAGGAAAGATCTTCTCCAAGTCTGATATAACAAAACTGTATAGTTGCTATTTTAAGCATCAATTTCCGAGACTTGGAGAACATTGCAATAATTACGTATTACATTTGGAAATTCGAGCGATCTATGACAAAATTGGACCCTCCCAGAGCTTTAATATACGTCATTACATCGAGAAGAATAATTTAATTCGCTGTTAGGATTCAAGAATACAAGTTAAACATGCATTTTTCTCTGCAATTATATGTCTTCTAAGACATTAATGACACACAGGGATGTGTGATCGATTCAATGCACTCTATCAACGATTCACAGTGAAATTTTGCCTCACACTGAACAACGACTGAACTGAATATTTTTATATCGATCCAAGTAAGCAAGAGTGTTCCGAATACTTGTTAGTAGTTTTTTCTCCTGCAAATTTACAGAGACTGTTAATTTAAATAAGGAAAATAGGGTTAACACATTTTTACACAGTCTTCCAAGAATTCAGAATCACCATGCCTGGAGATTAGAAAATAATTAACCATATGTAAAACGAAATAGGAAAACCAACATAGCATTATGGAATTATATATATATTAGCAGCACGTAATTGTAATAAAGAGCATGTTCTAGCTACAGGGTCGTGAACTTCTTTGTTACTCAGCCATCATAGCACGAGTAAAGAAAATCTTGCGACTTGATTAATTAACAATATTTGGGAAATATTAACTGTAGCTCAGACTGAACTAGACACTACATATTGTAACCCGGAGATACGGGTTCAAATCCCGGTAGCGGCAGGTCACACCCTTCTATGAAAATTTGATAAACTGTGGATTTTCCTCAACATGTGGAAAATTTACCAGTTCCTTGTGGAAGGGTAAGTTAGTACTGATTTGTATACAGTCTAGGAATACTGGTTAGGTGAACCAGCTGCCTGAAAAAGTTAAACCCGGTGAACGAAAAAGATACTCGTTCAGAAAACATCTCTGCTTTCTTTCTAAAAGCCGGCAGAAAAAAAACGGTTGTAAGCAATGAGTCGTACATAGCCTTTTCTGATGTCTGTGACAGTATGACTTATTCAGTGGGTAAATTTATAGCTATTACAGACCTCTAAATGTTTCATTTTGAGCGCCCCTTTTGTTCATTGTACGCATTTATGTACTAACACTGTTTTGGGCATTTACTGAGTGAGTTTACGCATTCCTGTTTTTGCTGGATTTTCCGCATCTTCTTTGTTTACTCTTAGATGTGTGGTGCCTTCATCTTTTCCTTACCTTACACATTAACTCTATCTTTCGGGTAAGCCATGAGGAGAGTCCTGTTTTGTAATTTTGTTTAGTATTTACGTTATTCACTGGGAAATTAGACTGACCTCATTCTCACCTATCCCCTCTATTATAAAGACATAGAATACATGCAGCCTATGTTGTTTTCACAAACCTTTCACTACAATTCGTCCATTCATAAAATTTCTCCGATAACGTTGTGCGTAAATAGTCTGATGACGTCACGGAAACTGCTGTTACCATAGAAATGAAATCAATAAGGTAATTATTTCCAAATTTGGAAACATCGATTTGTGAGCGTTTTTCATGGTTGGGCATCTCTTATGACGTCGCTGTTTAGATTGTTATTGAATGGATTCTGACGGAAATGAATCGGATATCTACGGTAATGTTCTGTCGTGACTTCCTTTGGCGTAAATATCCGAGGATAGCCGAAACGTGATAGAAGCTTAGAATGAGATTCAATATTTGATAGTAATATCGATTGGATACGTACGCAGTTCATTGACGAACCACCCACGTAAAATTGATGCTAAATATAGAAAGTCTTGGACGGTTTTAGAGGCATCGAATCCTCACAAGTTGGTAAACATTGAGTGGTATCGCTAGAAAAAATAGAAATAAAACAAGGAGTTATTTTATAATAGTTAGCATTACTTAAGCGGAAACTGTACCATAAAGTTGCTAAAAAGGGTTTTTGGAATATCGAATTAAAAAAAAAATTTGGACGTGATATACATATCCTGCCTGTTACAAAAATATCGGAATATTGAAATTATATTCTATGTAAGTATAGATATCACTCAAGTTAAACTATTTACATCGATATTACTATTTTACTCGATGCTTTGGTATACCAGTTTGGTTATGATTGGAGATTTTGTTTGATGCGGGAAATATGGTATAAATGAATAAAAACTAACTTAATAGTCCTTATATAACGGGACGTTTTGAGATAATATCAGCGTACGTGTCAAATGTCATCATTTTTTAATTACAGAAAAAAATAGATAAATAGCGATAACACCACACATTGTTTTAATCAGTCAATTTTGTATCATGATGTTCGTATAGTGAACTTAGGTTCGACCATTTTTTCTACATCTTTTAAAACATTAACATATTATAACTATAATAAAATAATTGCTGATATCTTAAATGCGAGAAGAAGTACTGTCACCGGGAAGACATTTTATTTCAAATTCCAAAGTTAGATTTATAAAATTAATTACTCATATCTATTTCATAAGATTTATTTACGGAATGAACAATTCAAACGGAAACTAAACTTTAACTGTAAAATAAATTCTACTTGCTTATTCTTATTTACGATTTTAAGCCAATCTTTGAAGCGTATTCAGTTTCATGCCCCAGTCTATCTACCTATGATCTGCGTTTCGCTTGTCTGAAAAAATATTTCAAAATATTTAGAAAACTGGATTGCCGATAGGACATGAAATAGCTCGAACATTCTTACTCGCAATTGCGCAATATCTGTTTACATTCGTACACACTTCCGCAGAGTGATATTTCAGCGTTCTAAAAATAGTTCAATGGTTATAAAGGTATCGCAGCTATGTTTTTCCCCAGTTTTACATTTTAAATTGACAAACCATATTTACTGTTTCATCTGGATAGAACTATTCAGTCATTATTAAATATTAAATTCGATATTGTATTTTCAGAAAAACTAGAGTTCGGCGGATTGTTTTTTTCTTCGCATGGTTCCCCGCTTCGTTGATTTGTGAGTATCTGAACCGGGATACACTGAATCGATAAACTAACGCAGGTTTCACGAGTGGTGAAATGTCAGTTGACGGCCAAGTGTAGAAGTGAACGGACATATTGTACTTTCGACAGCTTTCAGATAATTAAATTATTCTTATCTGAGGGCTTTAAAAATATGGCAACGCAGGACTCACCTCGTTGTGGACGTTTTCAAGTGCTGTGTTACGAGCAAGTTGAAAAACTTGATAAAGTTCTCGAAGATGCAATTCCAATTCATGGTCGCGGAAATTTTCCTACTTTGGAAGTAAAGCTGAAGGATTTGGTACAAGTCGTGAGAGACAAATTACGGGACGAAGGGGTGAGTGTTCGTGACGTACGTTTGAATGGTGGCGCTGCCAGCTATATCTTGGGAAACGGGAATGAAAAGGTTCAACCCTATAATGATTTGGACTTGATTTTTGGCGTGGACCTGACCAATCATAATGAATTGCAGAAGATAAAGAATTGTGTCTTAAGTTGTCTGCTAGACTTCCTTCCTGAAGGTGTCAATCGGGAAAAGATGAGCAGTTGTAGTTTGAAGGAAGCTTATGTGCAAAAAATGGTTAAAGTTTGTAATGAACATGGTGACCGTTGGTCACTTATTTCTCTGTCCAATAATAAGGGCAAGAACGTGGAGCTGAAATTTGTGGACAAGGTTAAACGCCAGTATGAATTCAGTGTAGACTCTTTCCAAATAATCCTGGACAGTCTGTTGACATTCTATGAAATATCCGATCCCGAGACCCCGATGAGTGAGAATTTGTACCCAACTCTTGTCGCTGAAAGCGTCTATGGAGATTTCCATGAAGCTTGGACGCATTTGAATTCCAAGCTAATTGCTACAAGAAATCCGGAAGAAATTCGCGGTGGAGGCCTTCTGAAGTATTGCAATCTGTTGACTCGTGGCTTTCACCCTGCAGAGAATATGGACGTTTGCCAAATGGAAAGGTACATGTGCTCTCGTTTCTTCATAGACTTTAATGATGTTACACAGCAGAGACAGAAATTAGAATCTTACCTTAATAATCATTTTAGTGATGATGAGGAGTTGAAGCACGAGTACCTATTAACCCTGTACCATGTTGTAGACGAAAGCACGATATGTCTTATGGGTCACGAACGAAGGCAAACCCTGAACCTCATCCAGCAACTAGCGTGTCAAGTCCTTATGGAACAGGAACAAAAAGTACAAAGCAAATATCTTGAAATGCAGCAATTTGACCAGTTAAATGGATTGACAATAGACCAAGTGTATTATGGACCCGTGAATCTGAATATTACTGGACAGTATTACTATAATAACGCTATGCCTCAGGTTTATGTGAATGGACAATGTCCATACTGTCCAAATCAGGCCTATCTTCCATGTTCGTGACCTTATCAATTGGGGAATTTTCTCTGAGTTTGATGGATAAAAGATCTCCAGTAATAATTCATGCTGGATTAAAAAAGTGTCAAATTTGTTTATATCTCGCAATTGATGATCTTTCTCAAATGATAATGGATAAATATGAGGACATTGTGTTATATAAATGTGATAAAATTCACAAGTGATAAATATTTGATGAAATTTTTGTGTTCAGTGTCTGAGAAGGCACACAAGGTGCATATTGTACAACTTAATGCAACTGTTAAAGTGCTTTGATGTGAAAAAAAACATTGTGTTATATGTATGTACTTCAAATTCCAGCCTATTAACTAAGCTTTACTTTATAAAGCTCTATGGCTATATTTCGCTCAGATATGAAAATGTGACTACATACTTATGTACAGTAGTGACCAATTGACAAATGCCAGAAACTTTTCTACAGTGCTCTAGTATGATGAAGCTAGGTAGTTACAGACTAAGGAAGACTGTGTATATAGAAATCATTAACACCTGTGGGTGCAACACCTACAGATATAAGTTTCAGATATAATATGCCAGATTCATCAGTTTCCTATGAATCTGTTATCAATGCCAAGTCTTTGGTGCGAGGCCAAGAGAAACATCAGCATTGTTTACCTTGCCTACAACAAGAGCTGTTTGTTTCAATTTCAAGCATTATCACCATTTTCTCTATTTTCGTAGATGCTGCGAGTACAGCGTGAAGTGATGAGGAATTTTGTGGAAACATTAATTTGAGAATTTTTTTATTTAATGTTCTTCAAGATAATTTATTCAGCTAGTTTCTGATGCATGCAAACTTGCAAAGTGGATCATCTGTAATATGTTTTAATTTGTTCAAAGTGAAGTTTGATTGTTATAAAGCTCTTAATATCCATTTAAATGCTAAAAAAATATTTAGGTAATGATTATTATCTTTGATTTAAACCAATTGACAAATTTGTCTGCAGTTTAATGTTATTTTGTTGTTGCAATAGATAAACATGTCTGTTTTATACTGGGACCAAATGTGAGAGTGGTATAAACTGTTATGAAAGTTGTCCCTCCCTTATAGGTTAAGTTAGAAATGTAGAATTGACCGCATTATACTGTAGTTAATGTTGTTTACAATGCTGTTCTCTGGGAAAGTTGAACAATTAAGTAAGAAACAATATCTGTGTTTGTGAAACATACGGTAACTTCAATTTATTCTGTCGTTTGTTATTCTTAAATGTTTTCAAATTCTGTCTGTGATATATTATTCTGACAAATTCTTCAACAATTTTTCTCTTGTTGTTTTGAACAAAGTTCATTAAATGTGATGAATATTTACAAAATACAGCCAAGTCTGTTCATTTTAACCTCCAGTTGAAGATGATCTATATTGGCAATGGTGTTTATTAATAATATATTAAAATTAACTCCCCTTAGTTCAGTTAGAATTTATCATATTATCTTTAGATCCTGGTAGCTTCTGTTTACATGTGATCTTAATTACAATTTTGACTGTTAGTTTTTGACCACATTCTTTACATCTTTTATATAAATATTTAAAGTAATTATAATAATAATAATGTGTTATAGAAGATATATATTACAGTCGCTTTTGAATTGCATTGATATTTATGATTGTTATCTGGTGAACACATTATGTGTATAAATGGTTTGGCCTTGCTAGTTGGATGGTAATTAATACTGGCATAGATTGCTTGTGAGTATGTTACAAACATGTACACAAATAGTTGCTTTGCATCATAATTCACAACTTAGTAATTTCTTCTACGCTCTTGTACAATTGTGTATATATTTTATGACTGCTGAAAAGAAACATATATTTATATATATAGTATATATAGTTGACTCTGGTCTGTTATTTTTGTGCATTGAAAGATGTTTTCTTGTTATATACATGAAGTTTTGATGTTTAACTGTTAAAACGTACAATTTATTGATCATTTCTCTTGTCATGACCTTAGCTCACAGTCCCAATTGTTCCAACCCTCATTACCAGCTTATCTTTCATGTATGTTAATGTACTTATAACTTCACACCAATTTGATTACAAAAAACTTCTCATATGTTAAGACAAATTTCTTGATAGTATTTGCTTATGTTTAGAACATAGGTTGTTAAATATACTTTGATGTGTTTTTTTTTGTTTTTTTTTTTTGGCTGCTAATACATTAATCTTGCTACTTTGATTTCTAAATACTAATATTGTTTTTTCTTTAATCTTTGCACTAATCTGAAAGCTAGTAATGTAATATTGTATTAGGTTAAGTTATATTAAGTTCCTAATTAATTTGATTATGTTTGAAGTCAGAAATGTTAAAGGAGTGTTACATTCGAAAAACACTGTCCCAGCTGGCCTCTTCATCTCCAATTTGTTTTCATGCCTAAAGCATTGTCACATTGAATGTGGTTGTATTTTTTGTTTGTCTATTTTGTTTGTGTGAAATTTATTTCACTAATATTGGCAGAAATATCTTGTGAGTTCTAACCTTTAGCTTATCCCTTTGCTTGATAAGCATATTTTGGACTCTTCCAAATTCAAAGGAAATACACACAACATCAATTTATTTTTAAAAAAAGAAGCAATGGCTCCTTTTGCCATAATGATTTCCAAAGTCATCTGCTTCAGATGTGGGGAAATGTGGTATTATGAGGCAAAGGGTTAAACATGATTATGCCCATGATGTGCATTTCTGACAATGTTTTCATCATCTAATGATATCTAAATAAAAAAGTATTTCACTTTAATTATTAATTATTAGAGCAACTCTGCCTGTAACAGCAAATATACAGCTCAAATTTTAGTACGCAATTTCACTTTACTTGTAAACTATTCTCATTTCATTATCACAGAAAAATTTTAGCATTCTAAAATGCAGTTTTAGATTTTTTCCATTTTTGCTTATTGTCACTCATGATTTCTCGGTGGGGTCGGTTCTAAAGTTTTTGTTTGGTAACATATTTTTTTTGTAATAGTGTAATCGCGTGGTCACCATTATCTATTCTTGACCTCTTGGTTGGATGTGAAAATTCCACTGTAGTACAAATAAACACAAGTCAAACAGTTCAAACAAACTTTGTCTCAACATTTATCAGCTAACCATACAAAGTCGGTTAAGTGTCCTACAGTTATGATCTGTTTTTATTTTGAATTGATAAACTTATTTTAGCTCATTTGTAAACAGACTAGACTTTGAATCAAAAAGAACTTTTTTGTATTGTCATTACAAAATAAGCTATTTTGGATCCAGCCTGTTTTTCATGCACCTTCATCCACCAGTCCTATTGAAGGCATTTTGTTGAATTTCTTTGTTTCTTAAATCTGTGCTTACATCACTTTGGGTATATTTTGTGAACATGCTTTTAAAATTATTTGTCTAGTTTTATTTCAAACTTTTTTCCCCAGATTTACAATTTTGTTTGATGCTTGTGTAAGTAAGTCTTTAGTTTTATCTTTTGTTTGAGTTTGTTTCGTTTATAAATATATTTACTTTGATTTAGAATTGCTATGTTCTTAGGTGAGGTTTTAAAATTTGAAAATAAAACAAAAAACTTGAATTATTAACCCATTGTTCTGGATAAGGGTATCCCCCATGCTCCCCCACAAAAAAATATGCCTTATGAAGTAAAAGTATAAATGTTGGTTCTGACTGATTGGTTGATAAGACATTATTCTTAATCATTCCAGTGCATTATTTTTTTATTCAACATGAGATGTAAAATGTGTATTTCCTGATTAATAAAATCATTCAAAAATTCATGACAAAAAATCCCAAAATTTCGTTTTTCATTGCTGGTCGCCATTTAGGTGTTCTGGTGAAAGATGTGCTCAAAAAGATATGAACTTAAGTTTATGTCTAATTAAATTTTAATGGCAAAAAACTAGATTTGACATTTTCATTTAAATATCATGACATTAGTCTAAATTTAGACATTTTTATTGCCTTTCAGTTCTATTTTTTAATCATTTGTTCTTTCATACATTAACAGCTACCGGACTTGATTAATTACATTATATCTAGATGTTATATGTGTTGAATTACAAACGTATATTTGCCTTCACAAATCAGCGATGAAAGTTAGGTTCATTCACAACTCATGTATTTACTACTTTGAAAACTTGTCGATGCCTGGAGGGAAAACTCTTAATGTATATAACACATACTTGTTGTGACAACCATATTTTGTTATTTAACATTTCCCTGTCTACATTATCTAACTTACAGTAAAAAACATATTTATACAGATTTATTCATCTTACTACACTTGGTCGGAGATAGTAAAAACTTGAGATTTGTATTCAAACTCGAATTTAACATTTAGCGTTCTTTAGTTAACAATGTTAAGATTATGAATTTTGATTAAACAGTATTTTTTTTATTTATATTGTGAATCTTGGCTAAAAAAATTAAAAACTTGAGGTCATATTTAACTTAACTACCTTGTGTTTGAAATGAGATTTACACTTTGAGATCAGTCTCAAGTTTTATAACCTTGGACCCTGAAAACTGTACACAGATTTGTATCATTTTCTTGTAATTATTGACTAAATTGAAATCTGCAATACACAATTTGTTATTTTAAGTCATTATATGTTTTTTTTCCTTATATTGATTTTGAAAATGTTTATCATGCTGTATAACATGAAATCAAAATTGCAATTTGTTGTTTAATTGTTTGTGTTAAAAAGTAAAAAAAGTCTAAAAAAGAGAAATTTGATCAAAATTTTATGTGTTTTGTTGTTTATTGTTGTAGATAAGTTCTTGTCTCATGAAAAAAGCTGAAATTATGAGTAAGGAGAAGAGAAGTCATTTATGTGAATTTTAGTGTCACAAGTGAACAGAAAACCCACTATAACTAGATTTATATTGGTAGATAGAGTGAATTAATGGGAAAAACAGATTTGCTCAAATCACACAAAAATTCTATAATGAAGCATGAACTACAAAAAATCAGTTGAAAGTAAAAAAAATACAATGTAATACAGTAAAGCCTCAATACTAACTCCAAAAATGGTCTTAATATTGAGGTGGTTTCATTATCAAGTTGAAAATTTAGAGGAATTATTGAAAACTGATCCAAACATTGACCTTTGTTCTGATGAGGTGGTTGTAGGACTGAGATGGTCTCCAGTTGAGGGTTTAACAGTTTTATGAAAACTTTTTATAGTGGTACATAGACAGTCTATGAATGTCAGGATGGAATACACTTATTCCATAAATGCTTCAAACTAAACATTTGGTTGTTTTCAAATTTCTTTTAATGAAAATTTGTGTTGATACCAAGAATTGGACTGTATAGATGCAGTATCCCAAGATCATGTTTTAAACTATTTTGATCAAAGTCTTACAACAGTGTGTCAAGGTTTAACCACAGTTGGACTATAAAACACACAGCAATTGACTTATTTGAAGCTAACACTTTATCATTAAATCTAAAAGAGTAAAAACAAAATAGTATAAACAAAAATACAGCATATCAACAGTAAATCTTGCTTGCACAGCCCTATATTCTGTAAAATAAATTTATCCACGCCAGTGTATGATTGAAATCTGATCTCATTTTACAATCTACTTACAAAGATTTTAAAGCAATTCTTTGCCGGAAACAATTTCTGCTCAATCATAGATTGTATTTAATCTTTCAACAGTATGTCATAATGAAAGGATTTGGTTTACTTAAACCACATAAGGTGATGGAGAACCATTTGGTGAATACGTACCATAATCACACTCTGCACATCATTGTAGTGTTTATCTTGGGTTAAGAAATATGCATATCTTTGGGCAGTTATATGTTTTTTTTATTAGATATTGATGACAAATTTGTCACATTTTGGTCATGTAATAGAGGACAACGTCTTTGCGTTTACCAACTGCTAACTTTGTATTGATTTATGGTGGGCAGTTTATACTCGTCCAATAAAAAAGGGGACAATAACATTATATTGTTAATTGCATTGATTGTTTGTTCAGGTTTCCCAAATAAAGATAATATGTCTCTTGTAGCATATTTTTCAAGTTCATGTAAGGTTTGGATGAAATAAGCGGCAGGTCATACCCTTCCGTGAAAATTTGACAAAAATGTCGATTTTCCTCCACATGTTGAGAAGTTGCCAGCTCCTTGTGGAAGGGTAAATTAGTACTGGTTGGTATATAGTCCAGGGAAACTGGTTAGGTGAACCGGTCGCCGTATATAACTGAAAAAATGTTGAAAAACGGCGTTAAACCCAGTGAAACAAACAAAACAAATTGGATGAAATACATTTGTATTAATAACAAAATGTTGATACATATACTTTCATTGATCAGATTGGCTTAAGTATTGAGCCAGAAAGCCTACTTGATTTATGAAGATCATATATTACCAAATGTTATCTTGGGGGCATTGTTTGTTTTCTTTTGTTGATCGAACAAACCTTGATATTTCTTATAAAAGGCATATATATCATTCAAGTTATTTTCAGGTTACTAAACTGGGTTATGATATTCTTATGATAGTTTTATATCTCATTTCAGATTTAATTAATAACGCCTACATCCAGCTCTGATAAAATGTACTTGCATGTAAATCATTTACTGATAAACTATTATGTTTGATTCAATTTGTTGAGAGTTTAAAACGGACGTCAAACCAATCTTCAGTCCTGTTGGAGGAAATCAACGTTTGAAGGGACCAGGATGTCAGATTTTATCAAGCAGGAATTCTTATTACTCTGTTTGATTTCATAGTTTAAGATTGATATATAATAAGCTTGTGTATAGCTATCTCTTTTGACGTTTAGGCTACAAGCTTATTTATGAAAAAAGTATATGAACAATCTTAAAAATACATTACAGTAAAACCTTGTTTATCTTGAGGGGTCGTCAGAACAAACTAAATGTTCAAGATAAACGTAGTTCTCGTAATAACGAGGTTCTTGTTTGTTTGTTGAAAATTATGCACAACTAATAACCTGAAAAATGATGGGACTTTAAAAACTCTTCGAGATAAGTTGCGTGCTCGTGATAGTGATGCTCGTCATAACGAAGTTTTACTGTACATCCTAAAATTATCAACTGAACTAGGCCAGAAAAAATGGTCAAGTCTGCAGTGACTCATCTGACCCCAAATCTTGGTGGTAACCCTGAAGCTCAAAATCTAAAAATGTTTGGAATAAGTTGTTCTCATATTCTCACGAAAAGTGTCTAGAAAAAACAAAGCTTTTTTACCTTCCTACCCTAAAGTTTTTGGTCAAGTAACCCTAAGCATGACTAATTTGTTCTTGTCTTTAATGTGGTCAGCTATTCTTTATCTACACTACACAAGCTAACACATTAATTTGCATTCTTGTACAAATTCTCATGATGTTTTCAGAAAATCAAATCGACCATTTTATTCAGACATGAAGATGGAATCTTAATGGTCAAACAACAAGAACGCAGTTTAAAGAAATCCTGACATCTTGTCACTGGTAGAATGCTAATTGTGTTTATCACTTGAGAATAACAAATTTTCACTTCATGACCAACATCGATGATTCATTATATAAGGCTATCCTTAGAAACTATGTTTGCCGTAATAGGACCGATGCATAAAAGAATGGCGCGACTCAACTTTTTTTAACCCTCCAGGTAAAAAATTGTTATTACCATTTCATTATTTAGTAGTTGCTTCCTAGTATTTTTTCAAGAGAAAAAACCCTACCAAACTACTCACTGAAAAGATATTGACTCACATTACAGCAAACGAACAATTTTTAAGGATGGCCTAACTAATGATCCTGTAACTTCTCTCAGCTCATTGTTGGCAATGAAAGTGCCATGAATTGCTTGTTTTATGTTCTATGATGATGATGTTGATTTGAAATCATGGTAACTTCAAAAATATGAATAAATTGATTTAAACACGGACAATTTCTCATTGAAATAATGCATTACAATTGTTATTATTATTATTAAGCAAATTGTGAATTATAACAATGAAATTTACTGTTTTACTAGGGCAAATTGACTATATGTTTTTATTACACTATAAAACTTGGATATTTGTACTGAACCAAAGTAAACTTAATACTTGGATTGTCTCATTACCAAGTTGAAATACAGAGAAAATATTGAAATTTAATTATGATAACTTTTTTATTAGATATGTGCTTTATATTGAAGCAGTTACTGAGGCTTTGCTGAATTTTACCTTTTATTGGAAAAGTAATTACATAGAGTGGAATCCCTCTAAACTGGTACCCCTATACACTGGTTTCCCCTATATATGTTCTGGTCCAGACTTTAAAACTATTCAATTCAAAAATCCCCTCTATACTGGCATCCTCTATAAAATGGCCAAATGACCTGATCCCAGGCTGAGCCAGTTTAGAGGGGTTCCACTGTGTATATCTATAGTTTAGCCATGTGATATAAAGGCAGGTTCTAAAATAAGTACTAATTCGATTTTTCTTTACTGTTAATTAATTGAATATTATTGCTTGACTTTTTAATGAATTAACTGTACTTCAAGTAATTTGTATGTACTTAACTTTCTAAAGAAACTAACTGCGGTTTTTGATTGAACAATTATTATATACTGAGGTTTTGAGATTGGGACAAGATCTCATAATGGTGATTTTGAGATTGTGAGAATTAGTGAGATTAAGATCCCATGACTGTAATCTCTTTAATGAAATTTCAGCAAATTACAACAAGAGACAAAAAAACTCAAAATAAATATAATTAAGCAAGATATTCACTAATGCCTAATTTGAAAATTATGACATTATAATATTTTTTGTTAAGCATCAATTTCATTATAAGTGAGCTGTTATTCTGTATACCAGTCAAAATTTGTTGAAATAATTAATGCATACAACTTCTTGTCTGAGGGGACTTTTATATGTGAAATATAATTGACATCTTACTCATGTTCCCCATCAAATCCATTCATTTTTACATTCGTGGCATTGAAAAACAAATAAATTCTAGATTCTTGCAGTTTAGAATTAAAATTATTTGGCTTTCTTAAAAAATGAATCTAATATGTCAGTACATAGCACTATCTAGCATATAATTTGTATTAACCTACATTTTATGTATGAGACACATTAGATTAGAAAGTTATAGTTTTGGTGAGTGTTTTTGTACAGTTTGTCCTAAAATAGTTTTAATTTTCAAACAGACACACAAGTTTTAAGATAGCAGTGAACTATTACCCAACAACTTGCTTCAGGTTTGGTATTTGCACTAAGTATAACCCGTTATTGGGTGAACACCAAAATCATCTGTCTTTTCATGACAAGATTTGTACCGAATATATTAATAGACATCATACCACTATATATACATGCTAGTCTATTTTTGTACCATTTCATGATAACTTCACGGTCCATTACGAAGTTAATCGTAAATTATACGAGATTTTCTATTATGACGAAAGATTAATTAAAGAATGCTTGTTACAAAATATATCAATAGAGTAAGAAAATTAATTTTCTGTGGTTTTAAATGATGCCAATAAACAAATAATTTTTTCTTCAAAATAAATTTATATTTCTGTATAATTAATCTTTCTTGCAGTAAATATAGAGGTGAACAGTATTTTGCCACTGAACATAAACATAAACCCCGTTTTTATTTATATATACAGTAAAACTACAATATTAAACCACTTTTGAGACCAAGTGCATTGGTCATATTTATGTGAAGGTCTCATTATCAAGTTCATTGTATGAGAAATATTGAAAACTGGTCTGAAAATAAGGCCTAAAAAATAAAGCTTTGTGACTGGTTACATGCCCAAAAAGTATGGGTCAGTAGGTAGCGGTTTTTTTATTTTTTTTTTTTTTTTTACATATATAGATAACACTGTATGGGAATGTGTGTGCCATAATATTAATGAGTTGTGAAAATTAAAATATAGCACTACAATTTGGATGCTGTAAAAACTTATGAATTGGCTGGTAAAATATTGGGTCAGTCGGTTAACTGGAAACATACCTTTTTTTTAGGGGCCTACGTTACACATATACTGGTAAAGAGGTGGTCATATTATTGAAGAGGTCGCTTAGTGAGGTTTTATTGTACAAGTCATTATTCTCTTACAATGACTTAATTAGACATGGCTACTGTGAAAGTTCTGTAAATAATTTTCATTTTTCACAGACAATTTAAATGCTACGCCTTTAAATGACATTTTAAGTGGACTATTTACAACTAACGCGAATTGAATTACCTATGCCAATAAGTCTTGTGAACAAAATGTCATATGTACATATAGTACTGCTAAACAAATATGAAAGTTAAACGTTGTTTAAGTATTGACCATTATTATATCTATATATAAGCACAATATTGATCCTGTTGTTACTTCAAAATTTTATCTTGTGTTCATTAGATTATTTTTCTGTAGACTGGTTGTTCATTTATCTTTTGTTTGTTTTCATTTTGGATAATGGTATCATAAACTGGGACACCAGTCCATATGTATGGTTATATCATCATTTAATTGATATTTATAAATAAATCTGCCTTATCTGCTAATGGGAAAGAGTTCAAGATAAGATCTGGGATAGATCTTGATTTTTTTTTAAAAAATGTTAACTTTAATAGGGATGATACTATCTTTGAGAGCATCTAATTGTCAGAATTATTTATGAATCCCTTACACACACATATATGCACATTATAAAACAAACAAATATACAACTTCTGTCAACTTTTCAGATGTTAATCTTGCATGTGATGTATGTGAGATCTCACAGTTGATGTTGTGAAAAGACAAAACACTTTGAGACAACATCTGTATCTACAAGAAGCAACCAGAGAGGCTACTACCGGGTCCGGCCGTGTTACCATGTGGTCTAAAACGGCCATTTCCTAATTTCAGAATATAAATAAAGTCCAATCTCCGAGAAAAAAAGTGACAAGGAGACAACCCTGGCATTTATTCTCAAAAGTTTATTTATTAAGTGGCTTATTTGATCTTCTCAAATGATGTTATTTGTTTTGATTTATACCGTTTATTCACAGGCAGTAGTAACAACGGACCTGTGATAGTAAAATTGTAATGAAGCCAAAATAGATCTATGGTGTCCATAGTACTATCAGTTGAACAGGGGTCGTATTCTGTGACAATTTCTTTTCATTTAATGTAGTTTTGGGCTAAATTTGGGTGTTTTAAATACAATTTATAACATTTTTACAATCACAGGTCCATACTACTGCCTGTGGTTTTATTGTGAAATTTAATTGCAGCCCATATGAGGATATACATGTAACACATTACAAATACATGTGCACACATATAACTGTATACAAATCTGTATATTGGTGAAGCTTAAATACATGTAATGAATAAACTATAAGTGTATGTATGAGATACTTGATCATCAGTCAAATCATAACGTAACAATCTGACCTTGGCATCGGCAATCCTATAGTGATCTTTATTGCTTATTTCAAAGTCATTTCAAAACGTATCAATATGTAAACCATGGTTATCAAATTAAATGACAAATGATAACTTAATTTACAATAAAAACGCAGACAGATAAAGCCATTGACATTTTAATTGTCTCATACATTATCGAACTGCAATCTTCGCTCATTTGATGAATAACTCTAATTTGTTTAAAACATGTACGTAATAATTTACAAGATTCTGCCAGAATTTTGATGCCTGTTTATAAACATATATCAAGTTAACCAGTGTGTATGTACACTGCACAGGCCTCGGAGTGATTCTAATGTATAGAGGGGAATTTAATTGTATCCAGATTTAAGAATTTAGTATGAAAATCGGTGCCTGTGAAAAATGCAATTCCCTTTCACTAAGCTTTGATAGACGTATTTATCTAGGCTGTGTTCATATGGATATTTTAAGAGGGTTGCAAATCGAATGATGCTATTATTTATTTATATATTTATTTGTTTATTTATTTGTTAACCAATTTCACTTTATAGTTCAAGGCTGTACTTGCATTGTGATATAGAGACCAGTTGAATATTCAATGATTACAGATAAAATCCAGCTGTCAATTAAATACAGTGAAACTTCACTAAACGACCTACTGAATATAATAACTACCTCATGATAACAATTAGGTTACACTTAAAACAATTACACAATTACCTGCTATTTGGGGGATTGGTTTTTGCTATTTTTCAGTATACTTTGGCTTGATAAAGAGATCACCTCAACGATAGATCCTTTTTCGGCCCCTGAAGTACGTCTACATATCATTCTTTGGTTATTTTCATGTTCAGATATGTCGCACTGCATGTCGTGTAAATAACTGCCATTTGATTCACTTTTGTAATAGGATATAGGATAGGATAAATGTTGAATGAAGGTTACATCGCAAATTATGTACATTTACAGCGCTTGAAGGCAGACCACAATAAATTGACAAATCTTGGCTAGTTTACACGAAGTACTTCCTTATGTTATGAAAAATCTGTCAGACCTGAGCCAACTTTTCAATTTTATGTCGAATTTGGACGATAAATAATTCTGATTATACTTGTTACTACACTGTTAATACTGATATTAAAGTTTTTCATAACGTCACTAAGAACGTGGCATAAGCTTGTTGACTTCATGTCATTTTCATATGTGCAATCGATGTATCACGATGCTTAATTTGATTTCATCAATTTTCTTTTAGGGTTAAATACAGGTTTTTATAACAAGAAAGACATGATTTAGCCACATAACAGTTTAATCTCGTGTTAATACTTAATTCTTGGTAACATGTAACAGCTTGACAAAGAGTCAATATAACAGTTTGTTTTATACGTATCATATGTAAAAACTATCTCATATTATTGCATGTTCTTTTATCTCCATTACAATTAGCTTTGATCGTTTTTTAGAAATTCTAAACGTTGGAAATTTTTCACTGATGTATTTATACAAAAAGATAGTCATTTTGGTACACTCGTTAATGTATTTACTTTGGAGTCTGGTTTCAGTTGGATGATATCAATACAGACATATAAAAGGGAGTTAACACTGTATGTGTTTGTGTCACACTTGAATGACAAATTTTATTTGATTTAAAAGATACAAGCTAATTTTAAATTCATCTTAAAATACTAGATATTTGTAAAGTCTGTCTTCATTTTATTTAAAAATAAAAAGTTCTTCACCAAATTTTATTCTATCAGATTTTTTTTAAAAAACGAAGCAAATCTTTTTGCTATTATATAATGCGGAGACTCTATATTGCATGGTGATATTGAGACCCTGTATGATGTGAAAGCCAGATCAAATGTATGAAGATAAAACTTTTTGTCACTTTTTGTTGCAATTTTTAAAAAATCTTAGTTTTGCACCTTCAGTCCTTTAAAAATTTCAGAAGTATGTGCTAGTAAAACCTTTTTACCCTGTATTCTGAATTAAATGAACAAAACAAACACCAGTCTGTGAATGCAGCTTCATCATTGGTCAGTTTTTAAGTTGACTACAGAAACAACCAATCAGAAGACTGTATTTGCAGACTGGTTCCTTTTCTTACTTTTATATATCGCAGACGGTGAACTGGATAATTTTGAACAATTATTGTTCTTCATAATATCATGGTTCAGACTGTCAGAATAATAAATAATGTATTGGTCTTATACAGTCGAACCTGTCATCGCTTGTCTGTCTGTAATAAGTTGTCACCAGGACGGTGCACTTAGGCTAAAACAAAATAGTTATATGTACGGTTACTTGGCAAAAAAATAGGAGAGGTAGATCGCAAAACGTTTATTTTATATTCCATTTTCTTATCATACCATTCGTACTTTGAAGGCACAATTTACCTTCGAATATGTTCATATTTTTTTCTGTTAGAAGCTTTGGGCTCGGCGTCAAAATGGGCCGGTCTTTTTTTCATTGGAGTTTAACGTTGCACAAACAGCCAGGGTCATTTGGTGACTTTCCGGCTTTAATAGTGGAGTAAGACCCCAGGCTTTACACCTGGGTAGAACTACCGACATTCCTTAAGCTAACTGGACATCTTTTCACATGTGATCAATGATCGACCTCATTTGTTCAGTTCAAATCGTGGCAATCAGTAATATCATTATTTGACACATAAAAAATATCGGAAAATAACAAGGCCGTAAACAGTTTGTTTTCTGGTGTAATCAGGTCAACAAACGATGTGTCAAATATTTTCACATGATGAACTTCAGAAAGACTAGAATGTAATGAGATAATTAATTGTACCAAATATACCCTATAAAACGCCCCGACAATGTTATATTTTACGTATTTTTCGATCCGTCTAGACATTGTTTGAAAAATTTCTGGATACACTGGATACGATTTTTATAATTCTTAAAGTACGTCAAGGATTTTCGTTTCTCAAGAATATGGGCTGAGCGTCAATTAGATGCAGGGCGTTTTTAGGTTGTATCTGTGGGTATCTAACACACTTTTGTATTGTTATGAAGTTATGCAATATCTCAAATCTATCTGTCTTATCCAATATTTATCTGTTTATAATGCCCACTTCATTTGATAACAAACAGAGTTGTTTGTACGTTAAGTACTTGCCACATATTGTAAACGTACAGTTTTGTAAGGCAATGTTCAGCGAGGGGTTTTGGGTAACATATAGTTAATAATGTCGTTCTAGCCTAATATAATATACGCATTTGATTAAATCATCGGTACAAGTATTTATTAAAATACTGGCAAAGTTTACATGATTTCGAGCTTCGTCTTGAGGGTCCGACACTTGATTACACATATGGTAACTTGGGTTGATGGGTTTTCACTCTATCATGAGGTCAGTAAGGTCATTGAAATCTCAATATCTTACACAAGCGGTCAACAAGGTTATTGAAGGCATAAAATGTTACAATGAATATGTAGGCTTTAAAGTGAGTAATCTAGGTTAAGTTTATAAAATTAGTTTTTCAATTGATCTCATTAAGCAAACTCATCATTGGCAATTTTATAAGTGAGCCTAGAAACGCCCAATCAGATGTTGGAATCGCGAGAAAGACCTAAAACTCATTTATATTACTTCTGTCCCTTAGGAAGTGCCGCAAGTATCATTCATGTGAACATTTTATTTTTCAAATGTTTTCCTTGTCCGAAGGTTTAATCGTAAGTTCCTTTAGTTGAGTATAATATTTTAGTGAATTGAAAAATTATCTTTTGTTACAAAAGATCTCATCAGTTTCACATCTGTTCTGGACCCTTGTTTCAGTAGTATACAATCTTTCACTTATTCCAACCAGTGTTGTTTGATTATGTATCAGTATTAATCTTGTTGTACCTTATAATTTCGACATAAGTTCGAATCCATCGAATCGTCGATAGGGACGAATGACATCAAACACAATCGCATCAAACACATTCAACCAACTAAATCGTTACAGAGAAATGTGCCGCGCCCAGTGTTCGAACTTATCAACCCAAGGTCGGAAACCTAAGGCTCCCCATTAATCTAAGAGGAAGGCCGTTTACTAAAACGGAAGATTCCTGCTGGCAGTGCTGGGTATTTTTTCGTTACAGTTTTTTTCTGCTTATTTGCAATGTATTAGAATGTATGCATAAATAGCCCCCAGTTATTGTCTTAATAATTTAGTATATGAATATTGACAAAAATGTTTTTTTCATAACATTATTTACTGTTTTGCCCTGAATGTAATAACTTCATGTACTCCGCAAATGTAATTTTCTCGTAAACTATGAACGAATATATCTAATTATGCAGACTTGTATTATATTAATACATGCTGAGTCAGGCCAAGGATAAAACATGCCTTGTTTTCGGTCCTGCATCGAGTTTAAATTTAGTAAGAAAATAGATATCTGAAAACTGGTAATTTAACACAGAAAACTAAAAATACCCTGCTGTACGCCGACTTAACCACAATCAGTTCTACAAATTAAATGGCTTTGAACTGTATACTAGAATATTGACACGCCACAGACATAATGTTTTTTAACTATGCCTTAATTAGTACTTTGATGTTTTTATTGTTCAGCGCCTTGTTTTCATTGTCGTCACGTATATATGCTGTAGCAATGACACAAAACACATGGTTAACGTTGAATAAGCTAGAAAACAACCAAATTCACTCAGCTCTGAGCAGGCAATGTGCATAAAAATATGATCGAGTGTCTATAAAATTCGTGCATAGATCTCGAAGACTGAAAAAATAACTTCTCATTACGCGGAATACTTTCTAAACCAGAATACATATGCAAAATGTTGATCACTCGTCTTGGAAAATGTAAAAAATAAGATCACAAATCATACTCGTAGATCTTGATATTAGATGGACTGCGTTGTTGGACTGATCATAATTATCTGCAAAACATATTTTTTTTAACGAAGTAACTTTTTTTAAAAAAATAAGTCGTACATTACTGTCGAAATTTTGATTTTAGGTTCAGTTAGACAAACGTTGCCGTGTTTTCTGATCTCTGATTTAGAAAACATGAGCAGATAACAAAAACGATACAGGTGTTTTTTTTTTACAATAAATTGACCAATACAACAGATGAAATGTTTTCGTTTTTGTTGAAATATAAAGCATAATTGTGTGCATAGTAGGTATGGAAATACATTTGTTCAGATCAAAAATAAACGTGAAGTTACCACTTTATATACATGCCGGACAAAAATTCTAAGGTACTGGAAATATGACTGTGAATTTAAAACCGGAATTAAAAGTATATGTATAAATCGAACGGTACATTCTTCACTTTATCCTCAAAATCCGGTTATCGCTTTTTTATTTTTTGTATGTGTGCAGAAACATCTAAATTGATGCGCGCATACTTGGAAATATATTACGTCCGTCTGAACTAGAACAGTTCGGGTTGTAGAATAACATCGCGGGTAAATTCTTTGTTGTTGTTTTTATTATTTCAAAGTCATCCAAGCATAATTTGTCTTTATTTTTAAAATAACGTCTATATTTCTTAAATCACAATGTTGAAGGCGGTCGATTCGTGCAAAAATGAGTACGGCTTTTCTCGGTCCGGCACTATTCTTCTATAATTTCTTGCTTTTTATTTTATTAAACACATTCCCGAGTGATTAGTTAAATATTTTGTCTCAACGGATATGATTGGTTGAATTGATACATGCAGTCGGTTACAAGTAGTTCAAGACTCGATTTTAAATGGAAAGAAGAGACAAAACTGAATCAGTCTCTTATCACTATGGCTGGATTTCTCTTGCTTTTCAGCAGGGTCCTTTGTTAACTGGTCCCCGTTCCATGTTACAGACAGACAGAGTCAACGGGAACCAGTTTATTTCCTTTGATGCATATTTGGATTGCCTTGGTGTTTTTTCGCAGTATTTCGTGTGTTGCCGTATATTTGTCTCGACGTACAGCAATAAACATTGTCCAGAGGTCAACAAAAAAGGCCACAAGAACGGATTCACAAATTTATTTGCCTGTGGCCTAATGTACTTCATAACACAATTAACACTTGACAGAGTTATTACTAGTATTATATAATTGTACATGATCATATTGTTACATGTTGTACATTGATTGTTTCTCGTGTCTCACCTTATACGGTGGTATTCTACTGGTACGTTAATACGTTGACTCTCTAGGTTTATTTTTATGAACTGCACCCAATTGTATAAACATTGGTTAACTTTAACCACTGGGTTAAATCAGAATTTGGTTAAAATTTTGGTTAAATGTTCGGTTAGCTGTTACAGAAAATTTTGTTTAAATTTAACCAAATTTTGTTTTTGTTAAAGCTCAAATAAATCTAACCCAAGTCTAAGATGCTGGTTAAATCTTAACATAAACGGTAACCAGTACCAAATGGCTGCCCTTTTTAAATGTTTAAATGATTTTTTTAATGGTTAGTAAACCAAAATGGTTAAATTTAACCTTGGGTTAAATTAACCATTTGGTTAAAGTTAACCAATGTTTATACAATTGGGCGCTGAGGTTTTATTTTCCTCCTTTCGTGGGAATTCTCTGTATCTCTCTCCTAAGATAGATAGATAGATAGATAGATAGATAGATAGATAGATAGATAGATAGATAGATAGATAGATAGTAGATAGATAGATAGATAGATAGATAGATAGATAGATAGATAGATAGATAGATAGATAGATAGATAGATAGATAACAATCCAAGGTGGGATCTCGTTTTAATCATTCATTTTTGTCTTATCTTGGGAGTAAATCAGATTTATAATGTAACGATTGTGTACTGTTGTGTTAAATGGAATGTTGAATAATTGATGATAGAATGTCCAAATTTAGATTTGTCAGTTATGTTATAGAACATGACGAGTTATCTGGGATTGTAATGTCTTAATGCATAAGACGTGTTATATTATGCATTTGTTGTAAACAAAACCTATTTGTCTAAATAAAGAAACTATCTCTATATATGTAGGTTATCGGATTATCTCATTACAAGGTTGAGAAAGTATTTGTCCCCTCAAGGACCGCAATGTTACTTTAAACATATTTATACAGGTATCACTAACTAATACATAAGCTCACCATTTGTACGAGTAAAGATAACAAAATCAAGGAATTCTAAATGATGAGGATGTTGATGACAAATAGAGCGGTGACGACCACCATGTCAGTAGTGATGATTCTGATGAGAATGGTGATGATTTTGATGATGATTCTGATGAGAATGGTGATGATTTTGATGATGATTGTGATGATAACGAATAATACAATACTGATAGCCGTGAGAATGAAATGAATGTTGGTGATGATGATAACACTGAATATTCATTTCAAAAGTTTGCACCATATTTTCTCTGTTACATTACAAGTGCTTTTTACATGTAAATCATTATCTTGTGCCATTAATTTTAATAATATTTTCATATTTTGATCGCAGTTTGACGCGAGTCATGATGTATAATTTGTTACATTCTATCAATAATTAGTTCTTAATTTAGAAATTGTGATTAATAATCATTAATTAGTTCGACTTTATGAGGACTGTAATTGAATATTTGCCTTTTAGGTTTCGAGCAAAAGTGATCAAATATGAAATGAGTGTCTGCGACGAATTAATCCCGTTTTAATTGTTGAAATTAATTTGCTTCTTCTCTCACATTCCCGACACATTTTTCTCCATTTTGTGAAAAAATGTTGATTATTCTGCTCAAATTTAGTCCGCATCGACCTGTAATGCAAGACTAATACGTTACGGTACAGTCGATGATAGTCGAAACATGGTTAGAAACTTTTAAAATCACAAAGTTGTTCAAGGCCTAAATTAAGCATTTATACAAAATATTTTATTGTTCTCTTTTGTTTTAAGTTTAAGGTAATGAAATAAAAATAGTAATTAAAAACCATGTACGTACTGATTCACATTTTAAATGACAAAAAAATATAAAAAGCGTGCATCTATACTTCTTGTTTGTAAATTTCTTCATCCAAGAATGCAACACTTGTTTTCAGCAATTAAATCCTGAGTTGGTTCTGAGTATTGAACCATTACATGTAGTTCTTTATTAAGATGATGTTCACAACAACTTACTAGTCACCAAAATGCGTAAGAAAAATCTCCAGAGGTTGGTCATAATCACCATTGTGTAACTGACTCGATTAATTGGATACATTATTAGCGCTATAATCATTTTTTATCATTTTCTGCATAAAATAAGTTTATAGATTAGTATTTTGCGCTAGTTTTATTAATAATGTCAAAAGTATAGATCTATTTTACATCAACAAACAACGACTAACATTAATGTCAATCATGCTCATATATTTACACAAGCCAACTATTTTTATCTGACCGTGATTCTGATATTATTAAGCATTAGAAAAATCGGACTTGCACGAATTTTTCATGATATTGAAGGATAATTATAAATGTTAGCACTAATGCTAAAAATACTAAGGATAATAATAGTGATTATAACAATATTGTACAGTCAAATTTGCGAAGAAAGGCCACCCTTGGGAAAGACAACATGTAGCATTTAATGACAGATGACCTTTATTCGGAGGTCAGTTTGATCTATATGATCAGTGAAGAATGGCCTTTATTCACTGTGCGGTCTTTATTCGGAGATTGTATTATATTTGATCAAAGGCTTGTAATAAGAAATGAGACTCTCGTGGAGTCTCCCGTGACCAAATCTCACAAGTGAAGAAGCTGTCCAGCTTGATTACGGAAGGTTGATTGTTCTAACCAGGTGTAAGCCTGGGGGTCTTACTCCAACGTTAAAAAGCTGAAAAGTCGCCAAATGACCCTGGCTGTTGGTGAGACATTAAACTCCAGTGATGTCTGAAATCCCCATGTGTCATAAAATACTCGGATTTGTAGAGTCCGAAATACAGAGTCACCCTGGCGTTTTGAAGATATAGAAAGAAACTAAGAATTATCTATTTCACAACATATCAATTATTTTTGTAACCTTGCATTATCAGTTCATGTGTACTTCATATTATCACCTTAGATACAGTACAGTATTCCGTTTATACCTTTTTTATCTGGCAGGTGTTGGTCGATCACGAGAATGTCATATATTGTAATAAAATACAGGTGGTGTCTTTTTATAGCATTCGAACAAATGACATTAACTTACACTTAGAGAGAGAGAGAGAGAGAGAGAGAGAGACAGAGAGAGACAGAGAGAGACAGAGAGAGAGAGAGAGAGAGAGAGAGAGAGGGGGGTGGGTGGGCAAGAGTGGGAAGGGGAGGGGTGGAGATTTGTAAGGAGAGAGTTGCGGAAGCAGGAGAAAAAATGACGCGCGCACATAGGTGTATTGATATAACGTCATTAGTTATTTCTAATACAGTCAGGTACGGTGGACAATTGTCCCAATCAGTTCTTCTGGATCACCTACTAGCGTTAACTTGTCTCTCTCTCTACACCCTTTTGTTTCTGCATGTTTTACCACAAGCACTTGCATAATTTAGAGATACGTAACTTTGCATGTATCATCTTCTATCATATTGTCACAAATTCTCGATTTTAAATTCCATTCATCCGCCCTCTGAGCAAGCCGGGTATTACAATATTATGTACATGTAGTTACATAAAGTACTATACATTGTAAAACATTATACATGTACGTAATCAACCAACATGCCATTACTAATAAAGAATGTATGCATTGTTGAAATGATAAAACTTCACAGAAATAGGCAAGAAAAGAAACACGCTCAAGTACCATGCGGCGTACACACATTAAACTAAAATATTTTACTCATAACCATGGCACGGTAGAGGGTTCATCTTCTTTGGGGGCCTCTATTCGTAACACAATGTAAACAATTCTCTGAAATAAAAACTATCACAAAAATAAAAGAACAAAAGAACAGGATGTAACACTGACCTATTTTTGGTGACAAGAAATGAGGAGAAAAAATAAATACTGGATTTTACATACCAGGAAGAAAATATGATTTTTGTCACACTGCACGTCTGTACCACAATTTAACAATTTTCATAAACATATTTAAAGACATATTAGTCATTATTATATACAATTATATCATTAACGTAACCTGACTTAAAATATTTGTGTATTAATTTTTATGTCATGTAAACTATCAGCTGTCATTGATGTTTCATGTTATTTGTAACTTATAAAACTATATACAGTAAAACATCAGGATCCGTAAATCTATCGTTATAATGAGCTAGCCTCATTATAAAGTTGAATTAAAGGAGAGTTATAGAAAGCCGGTCCGATAATAAGCGGTCGTTATAACAAGGTGATCGTAATATTGAGGTGACTGCTATTTTAGGTTTTACATTATATATGTACCTGATTATGTCCTATTGTTTGAAGTAAGTGAAATAAATTAACTGAAAATATACATGGATATCAAATGATATCAAACTATTATTGAAAGTACATCACAGACGGCCCCGGGCTTGCGACGGCAGACTTCAAAAAATCTAGTTTACGTAAGTCGTAATTATTCCATGATTATTTATTGAAATTAATCATCGACATTGCGTATGTAATTGTTTTATTATTTATTTTTGATTTTCATGATTAATACTTACGCATACAATTATTTAATTTGTAATTTATTGCACATCGTATATTTGTAAAAAAAAGTACGAGTACGTATAATACTAGTGTGTGCGGCTAAGTGCATGTAGTTTAATCTTTTTGGACGGACAAAAAAGACATAAATTTGAACAATAAGAAATGTTTTGCAAAATAAAAGCGCTATTTATATTGAACACATATATTCATTCTAACATGAATATAGTCAATCCAGAATTTACGATCACATGAAAAAACACCATTTAGGTGGATAACATTTTCTAGGGTTAACATTTCATTAAAATTATACTGTAATGAACTATGCAACCTCTGAATGAAAGTCATTTGTAAACAACAGCCGCAATAATAACGGTGGGAATTCATATTTTTTCAGAAATGAAGAGTTTGGGTGTCAGTCCACTAAATTGACTCCCCCAAAAGTTCTTCTTTAATATTTTGGAACAAGTGATTAGTAATTGATTTCTACAGCGTTGCTTTGTTAGCCTTAAATAGGGACATTGCGGATGTTTAGGATATAATGCATGTTCGATTAACCTTTAGAAACAGCAACAACCCTTTTGCATTTTCACAATGTTAGTAGTGAAGGGAGGTACCCTGGTACCATCGTAGGTACTTCTGGTACCACTTTTCCGACACTATGGGAGGTACCCTGGTACCAAATTTTCGGAAAATGAGGTCAAAATGTGTGAAAAAAAGGGGTGAAATTGTGAAATTTTGGTCAATTTATTGTTTTCTTCTGGTACCCATTTTGGATAGGTGGGGGTACCTCATTTTGTGTTTTTGG
Organism: Lutraria rhynchaena; assembly: GCA_008271625.1. Taxonomy (NCBI): domain Eukaryota; kingdom Metazoa; phylum Mollusca; class Bivalvia; order Venerida; family Mactridae; genus Lutraria; species Lutraria rhynchaena. The sequence goes on from VIBL01000491.1 coordinate 92,605, forward strand.
GTACCGTTTTTTTGAATTGTGTTTTTTGAATTTTCAACAAAATAAAGAATGTGTGTGCAGGACTTATTTTCAATTTGTTATTTTCAATGTGTGGGAATTTGGGGACTTTGTTTTTTAGACACACAAAAAGAAACACAAGAAAAAGACAATTTGACCCAAGTCAATTTCTCAAAAAACATGGTGGCCCTGAAAAGGGCCGTTGGTGGTTTGATCAGTTTGATCAGTGACTTATTTCTTCATGACTTTACCATAATGACCCCGACCATGGTCAGTTTTCTTTTTCTCAGGTTTCTTTGGTTCTGTGGTCTCATGTTTACGTTTTTTAGAGTCTTTTTTCTCCTCTGTTTTTTGGGGCTCTTGGCTATCCCATTCGTCAGTCACAAAGTGTACAGGCACAATCAGTTTGTCTGTTTTTAACTCGATTTCACGACGGAGTTGCATGACTTGCTTTAGCTGTCTTATTTCTCCCCTGATTCCTTTGAGTTCTTGTAGCATAGCCATCTCTGTAGTCGGTGGATTAGGCTGTCCATGAGTCTGTCCATTCACCACGGACTGTACTGGCTGTACATTCCCCTGTAGATTCGGCTGATTGTATTGGAGTTGACTGTACTGTGGCTGACTGTACTGTGGCTGGTTAGTGCCATACACTGGTCCAACAGCATTTTGACCTATCAACTCAGACGATTCTAACGCTTCTTTCAGAATGTCATACGGCATGTTGTATGTCTCCATGTTAAATAATAAATAATGGCTCTGCGCCTGACAATTTATACGACAAGCGCGAACCTTTGTGAGAACATGTTAAATGACGTCACGTCATTTTTTGTTCGCTAGTGTTTGTGTTAGTTTTTGTGTTTGTTTTGTGTTTCTTTACTCCTAATAACAACAAAATAAAAACCCAAGGATCATAGTAAGCCTACAGAATAAACGCAATCATAGCCAACCTACAAAAATATACAGTCACAGTAAAAATTGTGAGTCAAAAAATAATATAATCATAGCAAAACGTACAAAAAAATACACGATCACAGCCAAAAAATGCTGGAGCCCAAAAAACACACGATCACAGCTAGCCTACAGAATACATACAATCACAGCCAAATAATGCTAGTAAAAATAACATAATCATAGCAAAAAACTTACAGAAAATACACGATCACAGCCAAAAATGCTGATATACAAAAACACACGATCACAGCCAGCTTACAGAATACATATGATCACAGCAAAAAACGTACAAAAAAATACACGATCACAGCCAAAATGCTGGAGCCCAAAAAACACACGATCACAGCCAGCTTACAGAATAAAACATAATCATAACCAACCTACAAAAACTATACAGACAAAAAATGCAGTGTGACTTTTTTTTATATTTGTTTTTTTCAATTTTCAATTTTGTTATTTGTTTGTGTGTAGGGGATTTTTGTTTTTAGAAACAAAGACAATTTGACACAAGTCAATTTCGCAAAAACATGGTGGCCCTGAAAAGGGCCGTTTTTTGGGTAGAGTGACCTAATGATGTTGGCCACATCTACCCATACAAGCGGGACACCACTTGTCCCACTTTCTAAAATCTCTCTCTGTGGCGGTGGAAGCCAACCTGAAAGGAGGCTCATTGTCCTCCTCCCAGTTTTCAGCTGGGGTGGATTCCTGGGGGTGATCCCCCCAGTCTTCTTCCCCAGAGCTAGCCACCACCACCTCCTCAGCAAAGCCCTCCGTCTTCTTTGCCTCCCGCAACTCCTTTACCTCCATCCGCAGCTCCTCTAACTGCATTTCCAGCTGCTCAATATACAGTCCTAAGGTTGTATATTTCTGCTTGATGATGCTAAGTGTACGTTGAGACATTGTAGTAGGATGAAATGAATTTCGAGAGTGACAGTGGTTTTTATACAGCAGGCGCGAACCTGTGTGAGAACATGTTAAATGACGTCACGTCATTTTTGTGTTTTCTTCAATTCTAATATAAAGAAAAAATCGGATTGACCTACTTTTTGTGTATATAAACGTATGTGCCTGTGTGTTCTACATTCAATCCAAAAACATGGGAAATTGTTTGCGCGCCCCAAAAGAAATCTTTGTGGAGGAAGATAGTGTACCTATCAAGATGGGGAATTTATATCCGGATCTCTCCATCTATTATGATGATGAGCTACGCGCCAATTATTGGCGCTATTTGTATTTAGCTGAAGCTAAATATTGAATACATTTCAACGGCCCTTTTTAGGGCCACCATATATTTAAGATAAGTTTTACTGTCTCTATAACAAAAACTATTTTTTTCATTGTTTTTATTTTTACAACAAAATCACTTACAATCAGCAAAAACAAAATAACTTACAATAATACAAAAATCACAAAGTAACTTACAAATACTGTCACAATTTAAGAACTATTCAAGAACACTGTCCAACACATCAAATGTTCCAACACATCAAATGTTCATATCGTCCATTTTCTTTTTGTCTTCTCTCTTTTTGTATTTTCGTTTCTTTTGCGGTGGATCCATTTGGTTGGCTGAGTCAACAATGAATTGATCACTCATTCCTTGTGGTGGTACTTGAGGATTCTTTTGTGGACAGTTCGCTGCGAAATGTCCGTTTTCATGACAATGAAAACATTCATCTTTACCTACTTTTTCTGAACACGTAGTCGCATAATGTCCTTTCTTTCCACAACGATAACATTGTATATGATCCCATGTGACATGTTTCTGCTCACAAACTTGATCCACTATATTGTTTAACTCTTTTATTTTTTTCTTTAATGAATACATCAAAGAAGATTGTTGATAAATGCTATTATTATCGTCAGCTTTTTCCATTCTTGGATCGTTGTAGCTCATATTGTGAGTGACTAGAATGACTAGAGTGGTGTGGCGCACTCCCTTTTATAAGATGTGAGTGACCTTGAATGCGATCTTGAAGGTAACCTTGAAACCATATTATGAATACGACCTTGAAGGTAACCTTGAATAGCAAAGGTATGGCCTTGAAACATGTTATGAATACGACCTTGAATGTAACCTTGAATATATTATTAATGTGACCTTGAATATATTCTGAATATGACCTTGAATGTAATCTTATAGATCTCTTGACCTTGAACATCATATCTAAAAAGAGGAGTGTGAAGGACTATAGGATTCATAATCATGTCAGACACCGACAGTGACAGCCATGAGCCTCCAGCCAAACGAACAATGTTGGAGCATGTACGAGAGTATTATCAAATACAGTCTCGTATGGAAAGAAAATCAAGGAAATTCAAGATGCAGTCTAGAGTGTATGATGTGACATTTCAACCGTACGATCGGTCGTTTGAATTTACAAACCGGTTGTTTCATGATATGATGAATCAACTTTATAGGACATGTCAAGTAAGATCCAATGATAGAGTCCGTGTATCCATACAGCATCCTCATTTGGAATTTGGAATTCATATTCCATTTGATGTGGCATCTCGTATCAATGGAGATGTAGTATTGGATGAAATTGAACGAGTGGCCCAGAGCAACCGTGAGTTTAAGATTCATGACGGAGAAGCACAGATGGAAATTACACATATTGCTATGCCACAAGGCTCGGGAAAAAAGACATTCAAGTCGGCAAACGTACTCAACATGGTGAAATCAAAGACAAGTGTGGTGTGTATTGACAATAGTAAGGACTCGATGTGTTTAGCTAGATCTATTGTGGTTGGTATGTGTAAAGCGAATCAAAATCAAACCTCGGAATGGAAAAAACGATGGAATCTCATACGTCAGTCTAAGAAAAATCTACAACAACATGAAGCTGAAGCCTTATTAAATCAAGTGGATATTTCATCGGATCGTGCTTGCGGTATAGAAGAATACAACAAGTTACAAGATTACCTTTATCCCAACTATGTCATTAAAATTCATTCACAACATTATGGAAATGAATTATTATTCAAACCACCAGCGATGACTGAAAAAAGTCGGGTGATTCATATTTTTCATCATGACAATCATTATGATAGTATAATATCGATCACAGGATTTCTTGGACGGAGTTATTATTGTGAATGGTGTGATGTGGGTTATGATCAGCGTGAAGCCCATCAATGTCGAAACATTTGCCAGTGTTATGCCCACACCCTATGCCGCGTGGAACAATCCATTCGATGTCCTGATTGTTATCGAGTATTTCGAAGTCAAACCTGTTTTGATCGTCACAAAACAAAAAGTGGAAAACAACGTAAAACCATCTGTGAGTCTGTGTGGAATTGTAGAAAATGTGGACAAAAAGTTGTAGGAACAAAACGAAGTCATATTTGCCCAGGGCAAAAGAAATGCAAGTATTGTGAAAAAATAGTAGGACCAGATCATGAGTGTTACATTCCAGCGTATGTACCACCTGATAGAAAAGGCAGGCAACCCGAAGTCCCCTTCATCTTTTTTGACTTTGAGTGTCGCTTTGATTCTGGAGAACATATACCTAACTTTTGTGTAGCTCAACGCGCCTGCGGTGAATGTATGTGTAAGTCAGTGCAAGATCCATGTGAGTATTGTGAAGAAGTGAATGAAGCAAGACAAATGGTATTCCGTGGAGAAAACACGTTGGAACAATTCTGCACGTGGCTATTCAATCCCACCCATCGAGGATCTACAGTGATTGCTCACAATGCTCAAGGTTACGATGCCCAGTTTATTCTTAGATATGTCGTTACCCACGGGACAGCTAAACCACAACTGATTATGAATGGAAGTAAAATCATTCTGCTACGAGTGCATGGAATACGATTAATTGACTCACTCAGTTTCCTAAGTATGCCACTCTCAGCTTTTCCTAAGACATTTGGATTGACTGAGTTAGCTAAAGGATGGTTTCCATTTTATGCCAATACCTTATCCTATCAGGATTATGTGGGACCTTACTTACCGCTACATTTTTACAAACCTGACAGTATGAAACCAGAGCAACGTCAACAATTTCTAACTTGGTACCATGAGAAAAAAGGTGATGAATTTGATTTTCAAAAAGAAATGGAAAAATACTGTAAATCAGATGTGGATATTTTAAGACGTGGTTGTGGTGAATTTCGTCAACAATTGTTAGCCAGTGATCAAATTGACCCCTTTACGGAAGCGACCACGTTAGCCCAAGTGTGTAATAAAGCCTGGCGGAAAAATTCCATGCCACCTCATAGTTTAGCCGTGATTTCTGATGCAGGATATCCTAATAAAACTCGGTATTCCATGAAAAGCATACGTTGGTTACAAATGACTGCTGTAACTGAAGGGATTCATATTCGTCATGCCTTGAATCACAAAGGCGGAGAAGTTAAAATTGGACCATATTATGTGGATGGGTATTGTGAAGAGACAGACACCGTGTATGAATTCATGGGATGTTGGTTTCATGGCTGTCCCACCTGCTTTCCCAACCGGGGTACCATCAATCCATATACGTTGAAAAGCATGCATCATGCCTATGAAGACACACAAAAAAGACTCGAGAATTTGAAAGAACAAGGATATCCATTAGTGGTCATGTGGGAATGTGAATTTGATCAACGTTGTCAAAAAGACCCTGAGTATAAGACCAGAGTAGAACGATTTTATGTGGGTCAAGACCCTATTCAACCCAGGGAAGCTTTGTTTGGAGGCCGTACCAATGCCGTCCGACTGTATCATGAAGTAGAAAAAGACCAAGAGATCAAATATGTGGACATTTGTTCCCTCTATCCTTATGTCAACAAGTACAGAGAGTATCCATTAGGTCATCCCGTGATTTTGAGTCAAGAGCAAATTGATCCACACCGTCTTGAGACATACAAAGGATTGATTAAATGCCGTGTTCTTGCACCGCAAGATGTATGGATGCCTGTCTTACCTATGCACTGTAATAACAAAATGGTATTTGCTCTCTGTCGTACCTGTGCGGAAGAGGAGTTAGATTATTGTACACATGCACTGTATGAACGGGCATTGTATGGAACGTGGACTCATGTCGAATTGGCGAAAGCCATTTCTTTAGGGTATAAAGTATTGAAAGTATATCATGTATGGCATTGGGATGAATGGAGTACGGACGTGTA